>VSMD01017957.1:137394-284759 GCA_008750895.1 Mirza zaza
CCCATCACCATCAACCCCCATCACCATCACCATCACCCATCACCATCACCATCACCATCACCCATCACCATGACCCATCACCATCACCATCACCCATCACCATCAACCACCATCACCATTACCCATCACCATCACCATTACCATCAACCACCATCACCATCACCATCACCATCAACCACCACCACCATCACCCATCACCATCACCATCACCCATCACCATCACCATCACCATGACCCATCACCATGACCCATCACCATGACCCATCACCATCACCATCACCATCACCCATCAACCACTACCATCACCAATCACCATCAGCCATTACCATCACCATCAGCATCACCATCAACCATCACCATCACCCATCAACCACCACCATCACCCATCACCATCAGCCATTACCACCACCATCACCATCGCCCATCACCACCACCATCAACCATCATCATCATCATGTCAGGTAGTCCCAAGAGACAGAAGAGGAGCTAAACAGTAAGTGTGGGTTCCTAGCAAAAGAAGAGGATTAGAAGTGGAAATGATGAGTGAGACAGGAAGAGAGAAGAAGGAGTGAGAGAAGGAAGAACTTATAGATAAAGTTACAAATTCCTAGAACTGCAAGCGACTTTGTAGGTCAACAATCTACAGCTTCATTTTACAGATGGAGAAACTGAGGCTCACAAAGGGGAAGTGACTTGTCCAGGATCACACAGTGGGTCTGTGTTGGAGCCAGTGGGAGACCTAGGTCTCTCTTGCTACTCATCTCACTGCCTCTACCACAGGAAAAAGACCACCGAGGGTCCTCAGTGATGGGAGATAGGGATGGGGTTATTGGAACCAGCCCCATGTGGTGCTCGGAGGTGGCTACTGGGAGAGCACCTGGGTCCCCTGGGGGTGGGGCGGCTGGCTTACCTTGCACCTGCGTCTGGTACACGATGAAGTAACTAGGAGTCCCGCAGCTCTCAAACTCCTCTGCGCTGCACTTCTGGGCACAGAGCTGTTCGTCTTCTCTGTCGTGGAGGGGGAACCGGGTGGTGGGGAAGCCACAGTGGCAGGCGGTGCCTGCGAGAGCCGCCAGCGGGTACTCCTGGGGATGGAGTGGGAGAGGAAGAGGAAGAGAGTTGCTAAAGCCCTGGGGACAGCCCTAAATTCCAAACGTGGAGCAGGATTGCATTCGACCTTCCCATCCCTCTTCACCCTCCCTCGACTTGCAAGTCCCCAGACTTGTATCAGCGAGTCCCCTTTCCATGACTCTGCCCCGCCTGTGCACCTCTGGTACTGTTATTTATTCGTTTCCTTTGCATCAGCTCACTTTTTGAAACTTAAATCTCGAAGGAGACTTTACATGGCTATCACCAGCAGCACTTGTGAGCAAGTAGCATTTCCACACGTTCCCATAAACACGAATACTATATAAACAAAGCAAGTCATTAAATTCTGTCTAGGCAAGACTCTGAGCCTGTGGTTGGCTCCATTTTTCCTGCAAAAGAGAGAGCAGCTGCGGGTTGAGAGGCGTTACAGACACTCTAGCACTGAGATGACGCTTTCTCCTGCAGGACTTGAAAAAGAAATCCCTTTCTCCCTGTCACGCAATGTACTCGCAGTGGATGGCCCCTTGGTCTGACGGTGACACGGAGCCCACGCCTTGGGAAAAGTTGTCTGAATCTGCTCTTTTAAACCAAAGAGGACGCTGACATCTGCATGTAGGCAGAGTCCTTGCCAGGACAGCCACCCTGGAAAGCTCCATGTGCTCTTATCACACGGCTCAGTGGGACCAGGATGGACCTCAAGATTCAGAGGGCCGGTGACCGTCCTTTGACCAATTTGCTTCTAAACCAGAATCGCAGCCCCTAGTTTTCCCTCCTAGCTGGTCCGCGGATCTGGGAACAAACCAAGGTCACACCCATGTGGCTGGATCCAGCAAAGCTTTGTCACAGCGGGTTTGGTTTCTTCCCGACAGATTTTTAAATATAACACAAGCCGCGGTGCCTGGCTGGAGGGCAGAGAGGGGTGCGGACATGCTGGCGGGTCAGCTTCTTGGGCCATCACTGATGACGTTTTCTAACTAGTGACACATGTTGGAGCCTCCTCTGACACCCTCGATCTCAGACCCTCCCCCACTCGGCACACGCAGCTCTGTATCCCTCCCTGTTTAGTACCCCTGGGTCTCTCTCCTCTGTCCCTTAAGGAGATCAGAGCGAACAGGACGAAGGAGGTTTACAGGGGGCCTTCCTGTCCAGCCACAACACCTCACTGGTCTCCGGTCCTGCGTACAGTCTGTCTGCTACACTGGCTCGCCCTGCGACCTCACTGTCACCTCACTGTCATTCGCATGGTTATCTCCTTAGTGCAGGGGACAGAAAGCAGGGAGATGTGGTCTCTGTCCTCAAGGATGTGGGCATTTGCCGGGGGGCTGCCTGGGTGCTCAGAAATCACCCCAGCTCCTCCTGGATGCTCTGTGTCACCCTGCTTGGCCATTTCTCTCCCTGGGCTCCAACCTGCAGGGAGCCCAGAAGGATGCAGCACCGTGGTGGTGGCTGCTTGCTGAGATGCCCTCCAGGCCCCCTGACCTCTGCACCCCGCGTCACACAGTTTACCACCCACAACCAGCCTAGGAGGTTGACATTTTTATCCCTGTTTTCATAGATGAGAAAACCAAGACTCAGGCAGGTGAAGTCACCTGCCCAAGCTCACAGCACAAGCGGGCGATGGACCTGAATTTCACCCTGGTGACTGACCCCAGATGGCTTCCAAGAGCCATTTGAGAGAGAGAGGCCAGGCTACCGCAAATCACCAAGTGTTGCCTATGGGCTTACGGGGTTCCTAAGAGGCATCCTGGGAGGTCAGGGGTCAGGGGTGAAGTTCATGAGATTAAAGGAGGCTTGGCCATCACGTGGTCCAGCTCCCTGGGCAGGAATCCCCCATCCGCCATGGCATCCACGCCAGGTGGACATTCCTCACTCCCCAAGAGGACCCTGGAGGGAGCTTCAGATTCCCTGGAGGTGGGCGCAGGGGGTCCTGACACATAGTAGTCTCTTATTCAACATTTGCAGAGTGAATGAAGCACCCAACCATCTTTTTGTGGTGGAGACGGGACGGTTCCCCTCTGGACGCTCAAGTAATGAGCTCCCTTTGAGGGAGGGCTGAAGCTCCTTGGGCAGTGTGGAGAGCCAGTTCTGTGCCCAGTTCTCCGCTGGGTCCTGGGAGAGTGTGCACAGAATGTACGAGGCATGGGCCCTGCCCTTGAGGAGTTCACAGTCTGGCTAGGGAGGAAGGAAAAACAGGCAGCCCTTTAGGATCCGGGGCTGAGAAAAAGACTCATAGATCATCCAGTCTGACTGTCATTTAATGCCCTAAGTTCCGGACGCTGCCTCTGCCTGGTTTCTGTTTGCATACTCCAGCGATGGGGAGCTCACTCTTTCCCAAGGTAGGATTGTTCTTGCCTTCACCTGGAAATCTCACGCTTCTAGGTCCACTTCAGATGTCACCCCATTCCTGTGCATTCTTCACTATTAGAGCACACTTCCGCAGAGGGGCAGGAATCTACCCCATGTAGCTCCTACCCCCTGGATCCACTTGAAATGGTCACGTCCGTCCCCAGCATCACAGATGACAGTCAGTGACCTCACCCATCCTGATGGAGCCTCTCCAGCCAAGCATCCCGTTCCCCCAGCCGTCCTGCGCTGCCCTCCCCGGAGCCTGGGAGCCCGGCCTTGCGCTCACCTTCTCCGTGCAGAGGTCCACGCACTTGTCCACGGACATGTTCAGCATGGCGGCCGTCACAGGCAGGGCCAGCGAGAGGTTGTCAGGCCGGCGGAAGCAGCCTCGAAACACTGCGCTTCCGTCTGAAGAGCCAGAGGGAAAGGGAGTGAGACCCAGAAGGAGGCAGCCCCAGTCAGGGGAACCACATTCTGGAAGGGGCTGCTGTAAGTTGAAGCCCAGAGAAGGCGAGCATCTCACTCGAGGCCACACAGAGAGCCACAGCAGAAAGAGCTGCCTCGTTGTTGGCCCTTGAACAGGTCTGTTCATAGCCAATAAGGTCAATAAATCAAAGACTGCTCTCCTTGACCCTGGCATCTGTGTCACCAGTGCAGGCCACCTGGGCCATGCTAGTCCCTTTCTTTGCCAGCCACTTCCTCATTCTCTGGCAACACCCCACTCAGGGAAATGGCATATTCCACAGAGGGTTTTCATGATCTCATAGGGAGAGGGCCGAGCGTTTGAAGATCAAGGGAAGCACGTGGTCTAGGGGAGTCACCTGCCCTTCCTCACCAGTACCAGGTATCCCTCTCCCCACCACGACCCTGGGCTTTAAGGGGAAAGGCCTGGGCTTCAGGAGTCTCTACGTCCCCACGACCGAGCACCTACAGGCTGCCAGGGCCTGATATACCAGAGGGACTCCAGTTGCGGAAACTTAATCTAGAAATATTGCAACTGCGCAATAGAGAATTTGGTAGCCATTGCTAAATCCAAGAGAAGTCATCCCTTAAGAAAATATTCAGAGATATTAAGCCTTAAGCCAGGTGCACTGGAAGAAGCTGGGGCAAGTGTTTGATTGGAGGCACGTGCTCAGATAGGGGCCAAGAGAGGAGCAGAAGAAGACAGAAGGAGAGACGTGATCTCAGCTGGCTCCCGCCTTCAGCCTCCTCCCACAGGGAGCTCAGGAGGAAAAAATGCACCGTGGGGACTTGGACCTTAAGGACAGAAGACTGGCCTTGGCCTTGTATGTCTCTGCTTCCAATATCAGCCAGTTTCTGGCTGTGGGCTGTCCCCTAGGGTGGGATGTCACTTCCTGGGAGAGGCCGCTTGTTCCTGTCGGGCCAGTGGCTATTTTGGAGAGAAAGGGGCAGATGGGAGGCATTACCACTAACAGCCAAGGGGACTCGGGGTGGGCACCCATAGCGTCCACTGCAGATGTGCACAAAGATTTTATCAACAAGGACGTCCTCTGTAGCATTTATGAAAACTAACACGTAAAGGATGAGAAACATCCTAGGTGTCCAACAGTGAGGTTTTGGGCAACTGAGGTACAGAATGACAACATAGCGGAATTTTATGCCCCCACGGAAAGTAATGGTGTTAAAGGTTATTGTAACCAGATGAAGATGTGTTCAAAATGCAATGTTCAATAAAAATCGAGAAAATAAAACTCCGAATATTATAAAATATCAATTTTTTAAGAAAATTATTGATCAATGTAAATCTCTAGAGAGACATACACTAACATGTTAACAACCACGATGTCTCTGGATATAGCAAGTGTGATGGGGAATTTTCTGTGTCAACGTGGTGAGGCCATGGCGCCCAGCTGTTTGCTCTAACATTAGTCTGAATGTTGCTACAGAGGTATTTTATATGTGCCATTAATACCTACACTTATTAATAGTTGACTTTAAGTAAAGGAAATTAACCTTGATAATGTGGGTGAGCCTCGTCTAATCAGTTGAAGGCATTAGAAGCAAAAGTGGAGGCTTCCTGGAGAAGAAGGAATTCTGTCTCAGGTCTGCTGCGTAACTCCTGCCTGAATTTCCAGCCTGCCGCCTGCCCTACAATTCCGGATCTGCCAGCTCCCACCAGCGCGTGAGCCGATTCCTTAAAATAAATCTCTTAACGCATCTACCCATCTACGCTATTGGTTCTCTTTCCCTAGGAACTCTAACTGTTCCAGTAGGATTAGAGGCAATTTTTTTATTTCTATCTTTTTGTAAAACTCTTTTCTAACTTTTCCTACCATGCATATATATTTTTTATGCAATAAAGGCAAATAAAAAATAAAAAGTGGCCCCTGTTAAATTTTTCGAAAGGCTCATGATGCACCTTTATTTCCCAAATTTTGAGTTGCATACACCTTCCCAGAAGCACAGCCGTCACCTAACACGAAGGACACCATTAACGTGATGTGCCCCGACCACGGGTGCCATTTCTCTGAGCTCTGACTCTGTGTCATCCGCTCTGCTGAGTACTTTAGAAACAAGCTCATGCCACCTTCTTGAAAACCCTGCAAGGTTCATAGTAAACTCTCAATTTCCAGAAGAGAGAAATGGGGCTCAGAGAAGGAGGTCACATGAGAAAACCACTGTTAGCACGAACGTACAGAGGCTCATCTCCAAAACAAACTGTTAGCCCTTAGAAAAAGCAAAGCAAGTGACAAAAGCCATATGTCTCTCTCTATATGGATATCTGGGTCTATGGAGAGTGGAAAACCACTTTTTAGCATGCACGTATATATTTATATTTAGGTGGAGGGAAAGGATATGGAATTACTCCCTGAGCAGAAAAAGGATGGAGGGAAGAGGTTTATGAATGGTAACTCTACATTTCAGCTGTCAAAGCCACTCTTGTGATTATTTCTTCCACCTGGCACCTAAAGTTGTTCACTGGGGCAGCAAGCCAGGAAAACACAGAGGATACCGGGAATCTGGCTAGATGGCGAATTTCCAGGGCATGACTTAGACTCACACCCATCTCTTGCTTTTTCGACTGTCCCCGCCTCCAACCCCAGCCTGGTGAGAGCTAGGCGCCAGCAGGTGGTGGTGGCAGTATCAGGAAGCTGCCGACTCGTGTGTGGTCCCTCCAGGCCTCAGTTTCCCCACATATAAATGGGGAGTGGGGCTTAGACTGTGCAGTGACTCTCATGCCTGCTACCCATGGAACATCTGGGACAGTGTGGGGTCAGCTTTGATCGTCCCCAGTGACCTGGGGCCTCACGGGCGCTGGGAAGGCCAGGGCCAGGGATGTGCATGCTCCATAGGGGACATGGAGCTCCCCTCCCCTCTCCAAATGAGGAGTCGTCACGTCCCAAAGGCCACTCGTGCCCCGTGGAGAAACACCGCCCAGTCTCCCATCCTGTGGCCTGGGGTGCGAGAGGGGAGCCCTGGCAGGTCACCCAGAGGAAGATTTAATGACGCTGGCATTAACAGAATGTGCCACAAGAGGTGAGGGTGGGGCGGGGAGTGGGCATTTGAGCTATGGCTGTGGGGTGGGAAGCCCAGCGCAGCGTGGATGGGTGCTCACTTAACCAGAAAACCCAGTTAGCCAGAGGCTAACTCTGGTCACAGGGCAGCCAGATGCTGGCCTTTCCCTCTCTCTTCCTATTCCACAAGCGTTTGCTCAGTCCCCGCTGATGCAGGCTCCATGAAGGGGACTTTGGATCCATCTGACCTTCCCAGCAGCCACATGAGGTAGATGCCATGGCTACGTTCATTTTCCAGATGAGAAAACCGAGGCTCAGGGAGGCTCTCTGGCTTCCAGAGTCACAGAGCTGGTGAAAGACAGAGTAAGATCGAAGCCAGGCTTTTCTGTCCCCAAAGCCCAGGCTTCTTCCAATATTCGTAAGATTCTTATGATTAGAGGCTCATATTAATATTATAATATTGTTGTTCTCATTACAGCTACTGTGTATCAGGTACGTGCTGAGCGCCAGGGACTGGGCTGAGCTGTGCACACGCATGGCCTAACCGTATGCCAGGCACCGTGTAAACCTGGTCTGGTGGAATCCTCCAAACTTCCAACCAGGGAGCTCTCATTCTCCCCGTGATAAAGAAGAGAAAACAGAGGGCCAGAGTGGGGAAGCAACGTGCCCAAGGTCACACAGCTGACAAGCAGCAGTGTTTGGATTCCAACCCAGGAATGTCTGAATCCTAAGTCTGCACTCTCCTGGGCTGTCCCTTTTTTAAAAGCCACCACAAGGCCTTGATCTGGTGCTTCAAAACACTGGGCCACTTATTTTCCCTCTTCCATCCTTCATGGTCACTCCACTTTTGACCACAGATTATTCAGAAAGTTGGGGCTGTCACTCCAAGGTCACCTGACACTGGAGTCGGATTTTCTTTAAACAGCCGGAAGTGTTCAGATCCTGACCCTGAGTTTCCAGAACCATCTTCAGGTTGTTAACCTGCCTCTTCCCCATCAGAATCCTAAAAGAACCATCCTAAAATCCACCTGGGTCATAAGTTGTGACCAGGAGGGTTGCGACAGGCAGTGGTTTGGGGGTTGGGGGCCAGAGGAGGTCCCCTTGGGGCTGGGCAGTGCTGGGTGTCCTACAGGGGTTCCAAGCTCACCACCTCTTATCCTGTAAGTGGGTCCTTCCCTGAGCCCCCTCCCACTACCCTGGCAGGGTCTGAGACCCCAACATAGGACTGCACAGGGACAGACAGAGTGGTGTCTACTGGGGTGAGGGGTGTTTGAGCACGTGGGGGTGTGTGTGAGTCTGTCTGTCTGTCTGTCTGTGCACTAAGGGGGCAGGAGGGGCCGAGCGTGAGGGCAGTCCCACGACTGACACTGAGGGAGTTTGGGCAGTGGGACACGACACTGAATGTGTGTCTGTCGCTGTGTGCACAGTGTGTGTCTGGCTGTGCGTGAGCAGGTATGAGCGACAGCCTGTGCATCCGTGTGCATGTGTGCGTCTGTGTTCACGGTGGAGTGAGTACCGATACACCTGCTTGGACGTGTGGATGCCAAACTCTGAGAACGAAAGCGTGACCCTAACAGCCTTGTTTACCTGCACACAGCGGTCTGTCTATGGGGCAATAGAGGTATGTGTGCAGGTGTGTGTCCACCTGCCCGGCCGTCCCATGCTGGTGGCATCCGACAGTGGCCATGCACATCTGTGTGCCTCTGAGAGTAGCCACATGCTAGCACAGCAGGCCTCCGTGAGGGCGCGTGTCACCAGGGGCGTCTGTGCCCATGGAGACAGTAACCCCAGGGGCTATCTCTAGGTTGCCTGGCAACCAGTTTGCAGAGAGGAGGGCTCCCCATTTCCTAGCAGAGGACAAAGCTGAGCTCCAGCCAACCTCTCGCCAGCCTGGCTCAATGCCACCAGGGGTTCGACGTTTCCCAAGCATCCCCTGGATAGCCAGCGCCTAGGTTCTAACCAAAGTGCTTATTTCCCCGGTGCTAGGGGAGCTACCGGAGGGGTAGAGCCGTCTGCTGGAGTCCAGCCCAGATGCAGTCTCTCCCCAGGATGCCAAGAGCACTGGGGACCGTCACACCTGGGACCCACAGTCAGGGTTGCTGCTGGTGTCTGTCGGGTGGTTTGTACCACACTGGGTCTCACATACGTGTCGCCTCTGAGCAGCAGCATATGTGACCAATGGTGGGCACGTGGGAGCTGGTGAGCCCAAGGTAGTCTTAGGGGCTCCCTGCCATGAGGGGTCACCCTTGCGTCCTCTACAGACATGCACTCCAGAAATCGAAGGCACTGGGGGCATCACTCAGGGGCCATGAGCGCACCTGCTCTGCACCTGGGCGACCTTGGCCAAGTGCTCTGCTCTCTCCCCTCCTTCCAGCTGGGTCCCCACCTCTCAGGCTCAGTCTGCTGACGGGCCACTTTAGCATGTGTCTCCAGATGGCCTTGAGGGGACCCACCTTGGCCCAGAGTCCCAGGAGAGGCCTTCCGACCTCGTATCACACCAGAAGGCCGTGGCACTTCCCTGGACAGTCAGGTTCAGGATGAGCTGTCCTGGCCAAAGGAAAGACACGAGTTCCAATCCTGACTCCTCTCCTCTCTGGAACTCAGCATCTTCAGCTGTAAAATGGGCGCCCCTCCCCCACAGCACCCACTGGCAGCTCTACCCTTCCTTGTCTTTGACCATGAGCAAGTTTCCTCTCGTTTCAGAGACTCGTGTTCTCATCTCTATAATGAGGGCATGAATATTGGGTGGGTCATTCAGAGTTGGGCATGAATATTGGGTGGGTCATTCAGAGATGGACATGAATGAGACTTGTGAGCTGCAGACACTAGGAAGGGGCAGTTAGAGATTTATCTCCTTGCCACTGTCCTTAGAGAAGGAGAGAGGGGTGTGGGATCCCCACCTGGCGTTTCTCCATGCGATTTCCTGCCACCTGCCCAGCCATCAGGAGGCCAGACTGCAAGAGTGGGAAGAGGGCGGAAGACTGGTCTCCCTTTGACATTTAAGCATCTGCTAATGAGTCCCTGACTCTCCCAGCTTAGAGAGGAGGGCTACACTGAATGCCTAAATATCAAACATGGTGAGGTTTTCAGAGTCCTTGAAGGGACAGAGACGGATCGAAAGCTAGCACTGTGTGTAGCTTCTCTCTTTAGTCAAGGTGTGTGCTGGGGGTGTGGGTGGAAGGGTGACAGGTTGGGAAGTCAGTTCCAGGAGCAGTTAATCTCCTGGATGGAGGGTCTTCCTGCAGTCAGTCCGGCCTATTCTTCTTTTGAGTGAAACCATGTGAAGTCACAGAGGGTTTCCTGATGTCTGGTGGAAAGGGTGGAGAACTTTCTGAGCCAGAGGGGAATGGTTTAGCTCCGCTCCCCGGGATTTGGGAAATGCTTTGGAGCCCACTTCTGTCTTCAGGTGGCTCTCCACTATGTCTTGGAGATCTGGACACAGAACAGACATGGTGGCCAAGACACTTAATCTTCCCACTTCCCTCATTTCCTGCATGTGCCATATATGTCACCTGGTTCTCCCCTCCAGTGGGTGAGAGGATCTTTTATCTCATATGACAGAAAATGAAAGGGAAGTAGCCAGTAGCTCCCTTGACCTTCTGGACACTCCGCTGTGGTATAAAGAATTTTGGATTTGCACAGCGGTGAAAAGATGCCTTCTTGTTTGCAAAAATCTCTGGTGCTCAATCAAAGGGCAATGGCTTTAAGTCTGGGTTAGCCACTTACTTAACTGTGCACCTGTGGGCAGGTGTTTTCACTTCCCTGAGCCTCAGTTTGTCTCATCTGTAAATGGGGACCATCATATGTCTACCCTGCACAGTTGGGGTGGAAAGGGCACGTGATGGCATTTATAACAGAGTCAGAGACTTAACAAGCAGTCAGTCCATGGCACTTCCTGTTCCTTTGTCTATCACTTGCCCACCATCTGTGGAGAGTGGCCAGAGCCTGTGGAGTAGATACTGTCAGCGCCCCATCAACATGCCTGCCACTGGCCCTCGCCTCCCCAGAGTAGGCTGACAGTGGGCTGTGAGGAACAGGCTGCACCTGCCAGGGAGTTCACCCCCTGCAGCCACCCTTAGCCAGCGATGGGTGGGACTTGGAGGGAGGATAAACACAGCAACTTCTTGCTCCCCAGGTGGGATGCCTCTTCAGGACGTCCTGGGTCATCTCCCAGAGAGTCCCCAGTGGGATTAAGCTTCAGTTGTCCTCAGTAGTGACCTGCATTGTCAGGGACCCCAGCGTGGCTTCCTGTACTTCCCCGTCTCCCTTCTCCACTCCCCTGCAGGTGCATCCTGGCACCATCCCCCAAGGCCACCAAGGCTCGCATCCCTGCATCTGGGGGGAACCCAACTTAAAACATCTTGAATCTTTGAGCACTTCTAATTCACAAGGTAAATCCTGCACAGAGTCCAGGGACACTGCTTTTCCCTGCTCATAGTCTGTGTGAATGGCACTCCCTGGAGTTGTGTATGGCCACAGAAACAACCCTGAGTGGCATCTTCCTAATGACCAACCCTTACTAAATAATAGCAACAATGGTAATGATAGCAGCTGTTTACCTTGTATCATCAGTGCTACATGGTACACATATTATATCTCAATGAATCCTCATAACAACCTTTGAGGCAGACAATGCTACTGTCCTGTTTTATAGGAGAGACCCTGAAACTTCTTAGCAGGATTCAACCACTTTTCCAGGTCACACAGCAGAGTTGGGATTTGACCCCAGTCTTGTTTGATACCATATCCTAGTTTCCTACTTCTCCCCTCTTCTGCAGGAGACCTGCCCAATTCTATCATGTTGGGCTCCACACATCCCCATGCCAGCTACCCACATTTCCCAGAAACCCTCTCAGGCCCCACCAGAGGAGTCCAAGGACTGCAAAAGCCCATGCCCCACATTCTGACAATGTCAGCTCTTCACTGCCCAGCTAGCTGGGATGGTGCATGACCTCAGCAGCGTGGGCTTTTTACTAGCAAGAGGCAAGCAGAGCAGCTGTTCATCAACTCTATTTGCTGGGGGCAGATGAAGAACAGCCTGGAACCAGCTGTAAGTGTCTCTGAAGTCCTATCATCTCTTTGTTCTAGAGCTTCACAAAAAATGAGGTAAATGTCACCAGGCATCAGCTTAGAGGCAGGCGTGGAAGAGTTCTCCTTGGTTTGAAAGAATCCACTCCCCCCTGGGTAATTAGGCCAAGCTCTACTGCATGAAGGATGCTGGTGAGGAGGAAAGGCAGTGAGCTGGAAGCTGTTAACGGCTACCTGGCAACCTAGAATCAGAGACAGATTGAATTACACAAAGAGCCTAACCGTCCAAGGAGAATTCAAACCAGCTATTTTTAGACATTACCAAAGGTTCCTGCAGGCTGTTGGAAATCCAAACAGTTGAACTGGGTGCTTCTCAGAGTGAGTTGGGTGGTTTTCTTTAGGAAGAAGGGAGCTTCACATCTCCATAACAGGCGCTATGCTAGGTGCTTTCTAGACTTGATGTCACCTGGTGGTCTCAGAAATTGTGAAAGGTTGGAATTGTCCCCATTTTACAGATGAGGCACCTAAAGCTTAGAAAGATTAAGTGGCTTGGCCAAAAAGTCAATGCAGTGAGAGAGCTGAGATAGAAACGACGTATGCCTGTCTCCAAAACCTACGTTGTGCCCAACGTTTTCCTGCCCAAAGAACTGGATTTTGCTTAGGGTAGAAGAGCAAACCAATTCTCCCCCATCAGGATATGGGAAGATAAAATTTTTCTATTATCCCCTTGGCCCTACATAGAAGAACTTATAAAGTCCTGTATGAGTTATAAAATTCAGGGCTCCTAGACTTATGTCAAAGGCCTGGCAAAGAAGGAAGCAGACATGGTCCATCCAGGGAAATGTGGCTTTCCCTTGATCATCTCGGGCTGCCCCCAGAAGAACTGGTTGGAGCACAGTATCAGTGAGTAGAGAGCACAACAGTGCACACATTTCTCCTTCAATTAGTTTTCGAAGACTAAAAATGTCCAGAACTAACAATAGTGCACAAAATCCACCGTGTAAATTGTGAACCATAAAATCAAGTGTCTGTTTTTTCTTTTCAGTGATAATGTAAGCTTCATAATGCCTTCGCCATGGTAGGAGGGGGTGGAGGGGTGGAACAAGAGGGAAAAAGACTCTGGGAGACGCTGGTTTGCAGTCATCCATCGGGGTTTGGGGCAGTGCTTAAGGATGGTCAGCACCACGGACAGCTACCCATGGGCCCAACATGGAGAGCTCCCCATTGTTCTGATGAACCTTGCAATCCAAATCTTGCGAGTGCCCCCGGGCAGATGAAATTCCTTACAACATCCTATCAAGCCATAACATTCTCAAATCACCAGCACGTCTCTCCCCGCTGGAAGGAGAGCTACACTCACGGACACATTTAGCAAACTGCTGTGAAAAATGTAATCTGACCAAGAAGGAAGTCCACTTCTTGGTTCCTTTGTAACAAAGGGCAAAGAGTCCACATGACGAAGAGTCTGTGTCAAGGCAGAATAGCAGGGTGCCGGCAGACCTCTGCTCTGCTAACCTTTTCATGCTCTCGCGATTGCAGGAGCTGCACGGCCTCAGAAGCACGCGGGCTGGCTCCCTACCTGAGCTGGACACGCCCACCAGAGCGGTGCCTGGGAGACAATGAGCCTCCTTTGGATCTCCCCAGTCATGAAGAGTTCTGTGCGACTGCTCAGGGAAACACAATTAGGGCACAGTGTTCATGCCAACTAATGACTCTACAAATGAAATCTGGTTTCCGGCATACCTGCTTCCTGGAGTGTTTTCTCATCCCTCTCGCCTGATGTAATACATGCTCAGGTTGTATGCTGGGGATTTGGAAGGCATCTCTTTCTGATTTATGTGTGTATGATGCAGATCCCAGGCATGGGAAGCTGAAGATGCCACTGAGTCAGAGCAAAGACATTGGAGATTCCACGTTGCTTAGAGTCAGAAAACAAGGCAGAAGGAAGGATCAGTGTTCAGGGAAGGAAAGAGTGAAGCTGCAGCCAAAGGATTCCGCCAAAAGTCAGAAGATGGGGTCTTGAGCCCCATTCAAGAGGTCAGGATGTCTAGAACACTATAATGAGTGAGCACCCAAACTTGGAATCAGAGATCCGTGTTTCCAGGCCATGCCTGCCAATTGTTTTCTGAAATAGCCTCCACCCTTTAAAATACTCTATTCCTTTTGCCTAGATTTTCTCTCACCCCTTGGCAACTTGTCTTGAGTCTGAATATCCTTCCCTTCTCCACCAGGCAAAATCCTACCCATCTTTCAAGGCGCTCATCAGGCGGCCCTACTCTGTGAAGCCTCTCCCAGAGCTGTTAAATTTAGCCACTTCTGCTCTCTGGGCCTTGGTTTCTACAAATGTAAAATGGGGGACATCAGTGAGAATGGCACTTCCAACATGGCACTCAACACATGAGCTTTGCTGACGCTGGGCTTTTGCTCACGGGTTAGAATACATGGCTCCCCCTTTCACCTGGAGTCTCCTAGGAATGCAACTCAGCTCAAGAGGTGCTCCCTTGGCTCCTGAAGACAGGGTCCCCACAGTCCCCTGTGTGTCCTCCAGATGCCTGAACCAACCCCACTGCATGGCGAGTTCCTTGAGGACAGGCTTTGTGCTTTACTCACCACAGAGCCTCTGCATACCTCATCCACACGGGAGCTCACCGAGTGTTTTGGTTTCATGAACGGTCCCACTGCTCTCTGTGTATACTGTGTTGCCAACTGGGAGTCTCAGTTTGACAACTCCTCAACCATCTGTCTCCTTATCCAAGCCACCTCCACTCTAGTCTCAGCTACAGAAGACTTGATGCTAATAAGGCTGGGATTTTCTTTTAGGGTCTCCAGCTGAAGGTGCCCAAGCTTCCCACTTGCACAGTGATGATTCAGAACAACTATAGCAGACTCAGAGAATCCAGGACTCCACTCTCAGCAGCAGAGAATGTGTTCGCCCTCTTGGGCATAATGCAAAGATGCCTTTTTCAGATGGTGCCAACACCACCCAGGATAATTCTGCCACCGCAGAGGTGGGCAGGGGAGGAGTGTAGCAGAGAGAGACAGAGAGAGAGAGAGAATGTCCAGGTTATCAAACCAACCTGAATATCGCCCAAATGTCTGGCTCATGACATAACACAGTTATGTTACTCTCCTTCTCTATCTCAGCTTCATTCACCAGGATGTGTCAGTGACAGCAGCGTCCCCCTCACATACCCCTGACTTTAAGGACAGTGCTTCAGATGGTCCAAGTATCACCATCAACATAACATAAACACTGGCACAAAGGGGATCACTTGTGAGGATGATAAAACTGCCACCAAGTTAAAGACTCATTGCGGTAACAGCCAAACCAGAAACTCAGAATGTGTGGACATCCTCCAGCCTGGATTTCCCACACCACCCCTGCCCTCTGGGGCCTTTGGGACCTGAACTGAGGCGAGTACAGGGAAGGAGCTGGTGAGTCCATTTGCAGAAACGAGTCGGTCTGCAAATGGGCGGCACGCCCAACCCTATTGCAAAGCTTGGACAGAGCTTCAAAATTATGGGATTTCAAGTACTGAACTCGCTGTCAAGCAAACCGACAGTACATTTTTATGAACAATGAAATTCACATGGAAGAGGCCTTTCTCTGCAAACAGACAGGTGTCAATGTTGCACCAAGTTCACCCAGGTGGGCAAGGACTACGTTGGTTCGGGGCAAGATCTGCTGAGGTCTAAGGCCTCCTTATTCAAAGTGTGGTTCCTGGGCCAGCAGCCTGGCGTCACATGGGAGCTCCCCAAAAATGCAGACTCCCACTGGGCCTGCTGAGTCAGAATCTGCATTTTAACGAGATCTCCTGGGGGTTAAGCAGCTGCAGGTTCTGTTCCCGCCTCTGGGTTGCCTGGGAGGGAGGGGCAACCTCTAGAAAGGCCAGCCTTCCATCTTTCACCAAACCCATGAGCTCTGTTCACAGGGCTTAAGGTCGTCTGGAATTAGACGGTGTGACCCTGGGCTGGCTGGGGATAATTAATAATAGTAATCCCCTGAAAAGGCTGTACAGAGAATAAATGAATAAAACGAACAGAATAAAATGAAGTCAGGCCTGTAACTGGCTTAGCACAGTGTCTGGCACATAGCAGATTCTTGATAAACAACTATTAGTTGTTATTAAACAACTAATGATGATGTCCCATCATCACCCCTACCTCCCAGGAGGGGCGATGATGGGACAATGAGAGGGCAAAGAGGGACAATATCCACAGAAGAGGAGACAACTCCTGTCCTCTTATTCATGCCCTCATTCTCTCGGTTTGGAAACTGGAGGGTTTTTTCCAGCAAGACTCAAACGGAAGCACAAGTAAGCCAGGAGGAATTCTCTCCATGAAAGCATCGAAGGCTCTGGAGTTGGTTTACAAGCTGTGGGACATTAGGACTCGGTTTCCTTATCTGTAAAATGGGAGTAAGTAAAAACCACTGTCCATTTCAAGGGTCCCTGTGAAGATTAGGAGTGCTATTCTACATGAGGCACTGGGAAAAGCACAAAGTATTTGCTGTAGTCACTGTCACTGTAGTCACTATGGCCATCATCATCTTCATGGTCAGAGACAAGCTCTCTGAGAAGATCAAGAAGGACAGGCTAAGTTCAGGCCCCGGTGCAGTTTCGGAGGGAAGAAGGCTGGCGAGGATGAGGGTGTTGCTGGCAGGGGGGACCACTCAGGAAAGGAGGGCAGGTGTGGACGCTTCGAGGAGCCGGAGCAAAGGGCTCTGGAAGCAGTGGGGCGGGGGGCAAGGCTGGGGCGGACGGTGGTGGCCTGGGGTGGCGGGGAGCCACGGATGGCGCAGGGCAGACATGCGGGGACTCCCCGTGCTGGGTGGACGGGGGCCGCGGCCCCGGGCGCAGCAGGGCAGACTCACGTACACCTGCGGGCCGACTCCTGGGCCAGCTGCAGCCGGTAGACGGAGAGGCGGTTGGCGCCGCCGCACACGCTGCCCCGCTCGCCCTTGCACTCCATGTCGCACTCGGCCTCGCTCACGTTTGCCGCCTGGATCTTGTGGCCGCAGTAGCACTCCGCGCCAAACTCCAGCCCGGCGTACAGGTAACCCCTGGGGGAGGCTGCCGTCAAGCAGGGCAGCTGCCACCGTGGAGACCCCGGGGACAGGGAGACTCAGCGTGGAGACCCGGGGGCGGCGGGGGGCTCTGGGGACTGGGAGATCCCAGGGGACATGGGGACACTGCCGATGGGAGAGGGGGGCCATGGGGAGACCCCAGGGGACCCACCCCACATGGAGACCTGGCAGATAGGGGCCTCCAAGAGACAGGCAGACCCCAAGGGAATGAGGAGACCTGGGGCAGATCACAGGAAGACCCTGGAAGGGGGACAGGGGAGCCCCTGGGAGGGGACATGGAGACTCGGGGAGATCCAGGGGACAGGCATGCTCCTGGGGCAGGGGATCTGGGCTGGGGTGACAAGACCCTGAGAGGAGTGGAGGGGGCCGAGGCGTTAGGAAGCGCTGGGGAGGCAGCAAAACCAGAAGGAACTCAGGGAGGTTCCTAGGGCACAGGGAGACCCAGACAGGGGACAAACGCCCCAGGGGCCACCCGCCTGCCTTCCTCCCCACCTGACGTCTTATGCCCCTTACACACCTGCCCACATAGACACGCCATGTCCATATTCACGCTCACCTGTCCACACCTGCACCTGGTATGCTTGTCACACACGCACCCCCAGACCGCCCTGTGCTTGTCCCGCTCTGCCCCACTCCTCCATCCTCCCCGTCTGGAGACGTGGGACAGCCACCTCTGCAGAGTCCAGCCCCTTTACTCTGGGAAGCGTCGCCCGGGAAGGAGGACGCTGTGTGTGTCGTGAGGAGGCACAGGGAGCCAGAGGCGGTGGCGGGGGCTCTCATGTCCCTCTGGGAGAGACGAGCAGAAGACGAGCTCACACACCCAGCCAAGGAAAAAATTCCTTCCCCTGGAACAAAAAATCTAGGCACTGCAAGGTTTTTAACTTTCTTTTCCCTTCATAGTGATGGAATCCTTTGCTAAGAAGGACTCTCAGTGGATGCCCCACTCTGTAAACGAATGAAAAGGGTGTTGCTTGCTCTGGCTGGCTCCGGGGTAGGAAAGGCCCTGCTCCCTTCCCTCTGTGTCCCCACCTCTTTGCCCACAGTGGCCTTCGAGGCTCCCTGCAGATCGTGAAGGCTCCTCGGGGAGCAGCAGGTGAGACGCCACCAGTCACATGAGGCCCAATCAACGGGGACTGCCAGCTCACTTCTCACTCTGGGTCATGTGATGCTGGCTGGAGAGACAGACCCGCCCACACTCAGGCCTGCACACACCCTGGGGGCTTGGGGTGGCCCACGGCACTGCCCGATGCACCTGCTCGCTGGGGTGGGTGTGGCAACCAGCTGAGAATCTTGGTATGTGCCCCCCCCTCCCCCGCCAGCAAAGCCCTAGGCCTGGGCTGGCCTCCTCCCACCTAACTGTCTCATGCTGTCGGGCTCTCTCAAGCCCTGCTTCTAGGATGTCCCCATGATGGGACCCACAGATGGGAGCGACCTTCCCCGCGAAAAGGGCCCAGTGGGTGTTGTCAGTTCCAAAGCAGGAGGCAGCCTGGTCCTCAGAGGGGACAAAGTCTGAGATGGAGGAGAACTGAGATTCAGGGAGACACACCCAGAAGAGAGTTCAACAGCTGCTGCACTGGGGAAAGAACAGATATGCCAGGAAATCTCCCAGGTCGGGAGGTGTGGTGGTTTTTAAAATGTGTTCACAAATTCTTGGATAGTCCTTCCTTTAAGAGGTGGAGCTTAGTTCACCTCTTCTTGAGTGTGGGCTAACTTGGTGACTCCATTCTAATGAATAGAAGATGGGGAAAGAGATCGCATGTGACTTCCAAGCCTGCATCATGCAACGCATTTGCAGCTTCCTCCTTGCTCTCTCCTGCAGAGGGCTCCCTCTGCAAGAAACCAGCTGTCATGTTGTGAGGACACTCAAGTAGCCCCCTGGAGAGGCCAGCGTGCTGGGGACCAGAGGCCTCCAACCAACAGCCATGTGAGTGGCCTATCTTGGAACAGGCAATTCCAGCTCTAGTCATGCCTTCAGCTGACTATAGTCCCTGCTGATAGGGTGACTGCAGCCTCATGAGAGACATGATATCTTATCTCATGGCATTGCCCTTCTGTTTGCTTGTTTGTCCAGGCTCTGAGCTCCTTGATGAGGGAAAGGCTTTGTGGAATCCACCTGTGTTTCCCCACAGCTTGAAAAATAAATTAATGACTCCATATCATCAAGGACTTGGAGTCCTTCCCAAGTTGGAGAGGGTCCTGGGGTCAGGACTTTAACGGCGGGCTCCTCAGGCAGCTGATCATAAAGGGAGCGTGTTTCCTAATCAGGGACAGTGGGCAGAGTCCCTGTGTGGACACCCACTGGCTCATTCCCACAGCAGGCATCCGCCTTGAGGCTGGCAGAGCTCGTGACCCACAGAGCCAGCTGGCTGGAGTCTGGAGGTGAGTGGATTAGAAGCCTCTTCACCAACCACTGCAGGGTTAAGGGACCCAGGAGACAATGGGAGAGGAAGGTCAGCTCAGCCCCCTGCTGCCTCCCAGGGTCCTGTCCCTGTTCACCAGTCCTCTTGGGACTCATCCACTCCTGAAAAGTTGACTCCTCCCCTCTGCACATGTTCTAATCAAAAACATCATCTTCTTAGACTGGAAAACACTGTCTGAACAGGTGAGTGTTTCTCTATTCTATACTAAGAAACCATCCGATGCTCCCACCTCACCCTTCACCTGGACAACTTACAAGCTTCACACTTACAGTCTCACCTGTGTGCACACGCACACCCAATCGTGCATTTCCAAGTTGTGTGCAATTCCTCACAACCTTGCATACTCTCAACACAGCGTTGCATGTTCAATGATGCAATCAGACACCTGCACACAGAAGCTCAATTCTAGACCCTTGCATGCATATTCACAAAGACTCCAGCATACACACACACACACACACACAGAACCACTATTATTTGAAGATCATCCTGTATTAACATTAAGCTCACACGCAGAACCAGCGACTCTGCACACTGTACATGGCAAACTCCCTCCTAGGCACAATCTCACACAACTGCACAATCACAAAGTCCCACAGACCAACTCCTGAACAGTCCCACTCAGCAGCATGCATTTGTGTGTGTGTGTGTTCACACACCCTTGCATCACCTTTTCCTGTACTCACGTGCTCACCCTCCAACACACCCTCCCATGGCAGGGCCAAGAATACCACGGGCAGGAACCTGAGAAAGAAGGGTCCCAAATGAATGAGTCTGGGACGTCGGGGCCCTACCGTTCAGCACAGTTGTCCTGGCAACGGAAGATGGTCATCTTTTTGTAGTCGAAAAAGGACACGCCTCGAAGGGCTCGGCTCTGGGTGTCATCCAGGTAGCAGCCGATGTACTTGGCTTTGGGGAAAGGAAAAAGTCAGACGTGGCTGGGGACGAAGGTAAAAGGGTTACAGGAGGAAGCTCAATGTGTCTCCGGCTACATGGCCTCATTGACCTTCGGGTATCAATTCCTTCCTCTGGGCAGACACAAGAGACTGAGAATCACGTGCCTTGGTAGAACCTGGTCCAATCAGGGCAACAGTAAGACCAACATGGATCTTAGAGGCCAACAGAGCGGGGGAAAGGGACCCATCTGTGGACAGTGTTGGGGACTCCTGGTGACAACTGAGCACCCAGGAACCCAAAGCAGGGACATTCCCTAGGCATCAAACACAACTTCCATTTCCTACAGGATGAGATCCATATTAAGACAGCTCTAAAGAAAAAGCTTACCATTTTGCAACATGTTACCATTTCCACAAGCTGCCTTAAGATATTTATTTTTCCCTGGAAAGCACACTGGACTTGGGGATCTCCAGGTCTAGACCCTCATTTCACTTCAGTTACTTCTTAGCCTAGTAAGTTTAGGCCAATTAACCTCAGAGAGACCCAATTTTATTTGTAGTGAGGATGAAGACACCAACCCAGTGAGATTAAGGTGGAATGATTTGTGTAAAGGTTTCTTCCATAGTGTCTTGCATATAATAGGCACCAAATTAAGGTGAGTAGAATGAGACACTGGCCATTCACCACGCTTTGTAAAGTACTTTACCGTTTGCTTCTATTTTGGGCCAAGGTGAATGCTTCCATCCAAAGGAAAATTTTAAATGATGTAAAACAATCATCCAACTACAAACCATACACTTAGTGTTCCTAAAGTAGCAAGCATGTTCCTGTACTTCATGGTAAATAGTAACTCTCATACACAAACACAGCACTTTACAGTTTAGAAAGTATTTTCCTATATGTCCTTAAAATTTTTATTACTATTAATATTTGGACATGAACTTTATAGTAAGTGCTTAACACATACGGTCTCATTGAATCCTTGCAATGAGCCTATGAGTGTGTTATTCCCATTTATACAGAAGAGAAAAAGGCCCAGAGAGGTTAAGTCCATGGCTCAAGGTAACACAGCTTGTGTATGTTGAGTCAGAATTGGACCCGAGCCATCTGGCTTCAAAGCCTATGATCTGAATCACTTGAGTGGTTCTCGAATCCATTGGTCACAGAACAAAGGCCTAAATCCAGTTCTGTGGGACCCCCAAATCAGTCCAGCTGGAGGTTGGACCGAGGATCCAGCCCGCCCTTGGAATTGAATGGCCCTTACAGGGAATGAACGGAGAAAATACCAAATGCTACTTCATCGCTTCCCTGGCCAGGCTGCTGTCTAGCTCAAACCGCGGGCTTCTTCCCTGTCCCCCTTACTTGTGGAACGCAGGGTCTGGGTGGGGGGGATGTAGGCTCATTACCGAGCGATCGTGCCCCCAACATAGCTCTGCTAAGCGTGGTATGTGTCAGCCCCGATGGAGACCTGATCACCTTGAATCTCTTTCGTCTGACAGGGGTGATGTGCTCGGCTAAGAACAGTCCGTCTTTAGAAGAAACATCACCTCCCAGGAGCGGGCACACCAGCCAGTGACAGCTCTAGAGAAGCCATGTCTTGTCTCTGTGCTTGTTCAACACGTGAGCCCCTCCTGCCACGGATGGAGCCGCAGCCCCTTGGCTTGGGGCGCAGACGCTGTTCGCTCCCGAGCTGGGAGCGAGGCTTCGTGGCCACGTGGGTGGTGGGGACTTCGTGATAAACCTAGCTCAGTAGCTCACTGGAGCACTGGGTGTCGGGGACGCTTTGTGGGATGGGGGGAGGAGAAAACAAAGAGGGAGTTGGAGAGAGGGAAAGCAGGGAGGAAAGAAAGGAGGAAGAAGGGAGGGATGGTTGAGAGGGGAGGGAGGGAAAGGGAACAGAAAAAGAGGAAACAAAAGGTTGGTTTATCTGGGCAGTTATTAAGTCTTTGTCATCAGAGCAATATGTGTATATGTATACACGAGAGAGAGAGAGAGAGAGAGAGAGAGAGAGAAAGAGAGAGAGAGAAAAAACACTACCACGTATTAACTACCCACTATGCGCTGTCTACTCTTCTATTGGCCATGTCTCATTGTGTTAAATTCAATCTTCACCACCTTCTTATGAACCCATTTTACAGAAGAGAGAACTGATCGCAGTGGCTCTCACAACTGTCTACTCTAGAAGAGAATCTTAGTTTTGGCATACGGTATACGTTCCAACTAATAACAACTCCTATGACTGCCGTTTTTCCTCTTTCCAAAATGGAATTAGAAGCTATGTACTATGTTCAAGTTCCTACAACTTGTAAGTGTCTCTCTTCCAATTTAAGCCCAGGTCTGTCCTCCAAGCATTTTACACTTGGGGAGGTTTCATTTCCTTTTGGCCTAAAGGTTTCAGGATCAACAACGGCCACACCGAGACCTGCAGGGGAGGAAGGTCCATGCCCCAGACAGGGCTGGGCTTGGAGCTGGGTGCAATATGAGCTTGGGTGGTCCCATCTTAGGGTGAGCGCAGGTGCATTTGGCTACATGTGGGACAGTGGATCATGTTAGATTCGATCTTTATAATCAAATCTATAGGGGTGACCGTATGTGTGCATGTTCATGTGCATATCGTGGAGTAAAGGGGAGGACTTCAGTGGGTACTGTTTGTGTCTCAAAGCCCCCCTTTTCCTATTTTAATAATATTTTTCTATCAGCAGAACCTGCCTGCCCTGACCACAAGGAATCTACTGACCTGGCTGGGGTCAACCGTAACGTCCATTGCACCACCGATTACTTTAAGGAAGGACCCATGACCCAGGTGTTGAATTCTTACAGATTTAAAGCTGGGAGAAACAAGCCTGCCTTTCTGGGGTTACGACGTTGGCATCCTGCAGGTCTACAGCTAGCGACAGCTCAATCCCCGACACCAAGGCCGGTCTGTGCAGGAGAACACGCGTGGCGTTGGACCCGCAGAGAAGAGAGTCAGAGGAAGAAGCCTGCCCTCCTTTTGAACCCCCACTCAGCAGAGCCTGGCCTGGAGTGTGATGTTTCATCTTTCACTTAAGCTGGGCCGGGCTGGCTGTGCGTGCCTTGCCGCCAGGGAGGGACGGACTAATACAGCAAGGGCCAAGCTGAGCAACTTGCCCGAGGCCACCCAGCAATGAGGGTCTCAGATCAGACCCAAGGCTGTCTGTTCAAAGGTGTCTCTTCCCACGTGCCCCACTGAGTCCAGCCTTGGGAGGGGGCATCTCCATCCTCCCCAGAGAGACCCGCCAAGGAGGGGGATGGGAGAGGGAGGGTTCCCTGGGACAAGAGCTTGGATGTGACCATAGGTCGGTCGGTCTTCCCCAAAGCCCGGGCTTTTAAATGTCGCACTATCCCTTCCTCAGCTCCACTGGCCAGGATGTAAATATCGAGTCAGTTTCCTCTCCGTCCTGGGCGAGATCTGGTGATCCCTTCCCCGCTGACCTTCAGTGCAGGCTGCATCCCACGTGCCCACTGCTCCTGTCCCTGGAGTTTGGTTACCCTGCTGAGCTCACCAGTGTGGTCACTGCTGGCCACTAAACTCCCCTCCAGCCACCTCCTCGGGGTCCACCGTCCCATCTGCCACGGTGGCAGAATCTCTCGGAGACGGGAGGTCAGGTATGTAAAGCAGGGACAAAATCACAGGCCACTGGAGGAGGGATTAATGGCCGAGTTCGCACAATCTATCAGCTCGTCTCCGCGGTGATGCAAAGATTGCTGAAATGGCAAAGTCACCCCGGCCGGGCTATTTATCTCAAGACAGAAACCAGCATCTGAAAAAACTGCTCCTGGCGGTGTTTTAATTCCTTTTTTTTTTTCTTTTGCTCCAATTAATCTTTCCACAACATTTTGCTCTCTTCGAAAAAGGTAATCTGTTAAAAGGGTAGCTAAGCATGAGCTAACTTGTATGCCTCTTGTATGCTGTTCGTGAGTGGAGTCCCGAACAAGAGGCCTCACCATGTACTGGAGTCAACCCGATCTGGGTTCAAATCCCACGTATGATGCTGCAGTAGCCTGAAAATATTGCTCAAGCTCTCGAAGGTGCAGTCCTCCCACCTGAAAAGCGGGAACAGAAATTCTACGAGTGGTGTTATGAGTTGAATTTTGTTCACACCCCCCCAAAATGACATGTTGAAGTCCTAACCCCCATGTACCTTAGAAGGTGGCCTTATTTGAGATAGGGTCACTGCAGATGTAATTAAGTTATAAGGCCAAACTGGAGTAGGGTGGGCCTCAATCCATGCTGACTGGGTGTCTGTCCTTATAAGCAGATGGCCATATGACAACAGAGAGACGCAAGGAGGGTGCAACGTGGAAATGCAAGCAGAGACTGGGGTCATGCAACTGTAGGCCAAAGATGCCAAGGATTGCTGGTGAGACATGAGAAGTTACGAGGAAAGCATGGAACAGATTCTCCCATAGAACCTTCAAGAGCGCAAGGCCCTGCCAACACCTTGACTTCAGCTATCAGGTGTCCAGAACTGCGAGAGAAGAGACATCTGTTGTTTTAGGCCGCCCAGTTAGCGGTACTTTGCAACAGCAGCCCCGGGAAACCATTCATCCTACAAAGGGTATTGTACAGTTTGACCTGAGTACGATTAATCGATGCATTGCACCTGGCACAGGGCCAGGCACAGAGTGTGAAGACGCAAGAAATACTCTGCTCCCGGGGTTCCCTCTGCCACCCTAGAAGGTGGTCCCTCTGGCTGGTCACCCCGGGGCTGTCTGGGTTTCCTTGTGCCAGGGATGGAATTTCCTGCTCATGTCTAGACTTCCTGAAGCCCCACTCACTTTGGTCAAGGCCTACGGATCCTACTGCCTCAGCTCCCCCAGCCCCCTCCTCGCCCGGGAAGCCGTGACACCCTCCCCAGGACTGAATGGGACTGCCCCCACCCCCCCCCGACTTTGGCTTACCCCATCATAATGCTTTTCTAAATAACTTCCCAAGAACCGTCCATTATTTTTTTTCAAATTAGAGATCATTTTGGCTCATGGTAGAATTTTTTGTAAAATGAAAAAGTGAATGAGAATGAAAACAGTGGGGGGAAGCAGGGTATCATACGATGCACACGAAATCTACACCTTGGCAGAGCACACAGAAAGGCACGGGCAGGAAGGTGACACCACAGCAACAGGGCCAAGGGCTGTCGTTGGATGTGGGATTCTGGGTCATTTCTACCTTCATCTTTCTCTCTTTTTTTTAATGTATTCTAATTCTTCTACAGTGAGCGTGCGCGACTTTGATAATCGGGAAAAGAGTGAAATTTTTGAAAATATGATTTATCTTTTTATCTACCTCTCTTCCCCTGAGAGGCTGAGAACGTTTCTAAGAGGGAAAAGCTATGCTTGACTCTTTCCTATGTCTCCACTTCCCAGCCCAGGCTGCGCACATAGTAGGCATGTGGTAAATATGGAACGCATGAGTGAATGAGTGAATGAATGGAGTTGGGCATTATATATTTTAAGAAAGATATTAATAGTATAGCTCAGTGGTTAAGAATAAGGGCTTTGGACTCAGAATGAATTGGGCTGGAGCCTGCTCTGCCTCTTAACAGCTGTGTGACACTGGCCAAGTAGTTCAACCTCTCTGAGCCTCTGTTTCTTCATCTATGAGATGAGGCTCAATAATTTGTACCCAATGTGGAGCTGAAAAGAGGATACGGATGCACAGCCCTGGACACAGAGCAGACCCTCGATAACCTGCAACCATTGCACCCTGAGCTGGAGCAGATGGGGAGTGGGGGGGGCCTGCTTTCTCTTCCAAAAACGCAGACTAAACCTCATGGCCTCCTTCACACCCAGCTCAAGCCGCTCTGTAATCCGAGGGAAACAGACAACAGTGTGGGCTTTAAAAATCGAACGGGGTCTGGCTCCTGGCTCTGCCCCAGACTAGCTACGCGACCTTAGAAAATTCACATTACCTCTATGTACCTCTGTTTTCTCCTGCAAAATACAGTATTCATGGAAATAGCTGCACATAGCAAGTGCTTACTGTATGCCTGACTCTGAACGAGTGTTCCGTACACTGAGAAATGAGGTGATGTCGTGATTAAGATTCAGACATAAGACTCAAACCACCTGGGCTCAAATAGCAGTTCACTCCCTCCCCAAGCTGGGTAACCATTGGCAAGTTACTTGACTTCTCTGTGCCTGAGTTTTCTCCCTGTAAAATGGAATTAATAACGGTGCGTGCTTCACTGGACTACTATGAAGATTATGTGATGGAGTGGATGTAAATTCTTAGAACAGTGCCTGGCACTTAGAGACACACACTCGATCTATCTTATGTAACCATCCTGACAGCTATCTGATGTTAAGTTCTATTTAGCCCCAAGAGGAAACTGAGTCTCAGAGAGGTGAAGTGATCTGCCCAAGGCTGCACAGAGAGCAAGTTGCAGAACTGGGATTCAGGCCCTGATTTGGCTGATCAAATGAGGAGGAGGACCTAGCGGGGTGACTGGAACATGGTAGGTGCCAGGTGCACCCGGGAATTCAGACTTCCTGCCCACCCCAGCCCAGCTGGGTGCAGCCCCTCCCTTCCCCGTCTTGGCCCCTGGTGGGCTCTGAGCCGTCTGCAACGTCAGCCTTGCATCGCTACAACAAGCAGAGCCCTCGCCAGCTTCCGAGAAAACCAAATGAGTTTAGCGTCAGGTCAGAGAAGCGTCTCATTTTGATTAGCGTTAATCTAATATGTTGTCTTTCCTCACTGAACTCTGAATAAGTTAATCAAGGACAGGCTGGTTTTGTGTTTTCTTAATAACACTGCCTCATTCGAAAAGCTGCCTGCTAAGAGCCCCAGACTTGGGGCTACTTTCTTGTTTTATCTTCCATCTCTCTTTTGAGTTTTATAAAATACATAAGATTGCTGGGCCGACAGTGTGTGTGTGTGTGTGTGTGTGTTTGTGTGCAATTAGCATGGTATAGAGGAATGCTCACAAGCTTTGGAATGAAACAGACTTTGTTTTAAGCCTCAGGTACTCACCTAGCTACCTGTGTAACCCGGGATAAGTGATTTGTCTCCGAGTCTCAGTTTTACCATCTGTGAAATGTGATAGCAATAGTCTCTAACTTATCGAATTGTGATAATTAAATAAGGCAATAAAACACTCATAACATGGTCTATCCCATGTGATCATTCAATAAATATTAGCTGTTACTACTACTACTAAACATGACAGCAACTATTAAGTGATGTCTTATTATGAGCCAGAAGATGTGATAAGCATTTCACATATATCCTTTCATTCAAATAATACATGGAAAGCAAATAGAATAGTGGCTGGTGTGAAGTAGGTGCTCAAGAAATGGTAATGATTATTTTTGGTAGTAGTGACAGCAATATTTCATAGTTACAATAAATGAGGCATGTTGTTGGTGCTGTTATATGTATCAATTGCACCTCAAGGAATTCATGTTCTATCAAGGGACCTGGACAAGCATGGGAAATTGCTATTCATATAAGGGCCATGACAGGGAACGTAGAGGAAGAGCATTTGATCACTCCCAGAGGGGGCTCAGGGACAATTTCCTGGAGGTGAGTAAAGCTGGGACATGGAGGAACAGTAGGAACTGTGGAGGTACTCCAAGCAGAGGAACAGTCAAACATCCATTCATTTATTCATCCAATCATTCACCCATTCAACAAGTGGGTGTTGGGCACCATCTTTGTGCCGGGCGCTGTCCCAGGTGCTGATGGAACAGAGACAAGCCGGACGGGCAACAGCCCTGCCCTCCTGGAGCAGACAGTCTAGTAGCGAAGATAGACTATAAACAAAGAAGCAAACACATTGACAAGATGCTTTCAAGTGGTGATAAGAGCTGTGACTTAAAGCTGGGGAATGTGGTTGTGACTGGGTGGGAAGTAGAGCCACTTGAGTTAGGGCCCTCTTGGGAAGGCTCTGTGGGAAGGTGAGGTTGGACTAAAGACTTGAAGGTAGGGAAGAAGGGAGCCATGCAAAGGTCTTGGGGGAGAGCATCCAAGACTGCATATACAGAGATCTTGAGGTAGGAACAGGCTTGGTGTGTTCCACGGACAGCAAGAAGGACCACAGGGTGGAGTGTGTGAAGGGGATGGGGAGAGTTATGAGATGAGGTTGGAGCCGTGGGCCACGGGAGGAGTCTGAAATTTGTTCTAAGCATGATGGGGGCATATCCTAAGCTGCAAGCTTGCGGGAACGTGGGCTTTCAAAGGCCCCAGTGGAGTCTGGAGTGGCTACGGTGAGACGGGTTTGATAAGGGGGAAAAGGCAGAGAGAGAAGCCACATCATGATTTCTCCATCCGTGCAGCCATCACACCTCACCTATACCTATATAAGATGGGCTCCCTTCCCCAGGCAGCTCCCATGAGCACCTCTAAGCACCTACTCTGTGCCTAGCCTCGTGCTAGGTGCTTCCATGACTGCTGTCTCACTGAACTCTCAGGAGCAGCCTGGGAGAGATCGTTATCCCCATTTTACAGATTTCAAAACTGAAGCGTAAGAAGGGTGAAGCCAGGTGCCTGGGCTGGCTGGTGCAGAGCTGGACTATGAATCTAAGTTTCCCAATCCATTCCGTCACCTCCAACCTTCTCTCTCACCTCCCCATGAACACTGGGTTCTTGAAGAGGCAGAAGTGTAGGAAATCCCGGAGGGTGGGAAGGTAGGGGCTTCTGGATGGTTCCTAAGCCGGGCAGGTGTGGGACTGGGGCAGTGGATTGTGCTGTAGGACAAGTCCCCTCTGTTAATCCTGCTCCCCTTCATGGTGGGGGAGAAGGGGTCTTCTGTGAGTTGAATACAAATGTTAGTGAAGTTTTGCCTTGATGGGTGGTTTATTCTCCCAAACCATCTGTCCCAGATTTCTGAAATGTCATTTGTGTTCATCTCATGAATTAGGGGGGCTATGGGTCCCTCCCCAGCATGCTGGTCAGACAGGCAGATGCCAGCAGACTCTGGGAGACAGTCTTAGCAATGCGTTTGGGACAGATGGATCCGAATTTAAACTCCAGCCCCTCCACCCACCAGCTGTGTGGCCTTGAGCAAGTGTGTTCACTTCTTCAAGCCTCAGTTTCTATGTCTGTTAACTGGGCACAGGATCATAGATAGAGGCCTTGTTTAATCCCATGAAGTGCAGAAAAAATCAAATCAAAGAAAAGCCCCATTTGACTGTAAAAGGCTGAGAAAATGCAATGAAATAGATCCAGGACAATGAGACGCCTTGAGAACCATCACCAAGGGATCTGGCCAGGTGGACTGAGAGGCAGTTTGGTGGAACAGAAGCTCTGCCGCTTAGTAACTATGTAATCTTGGCCTCTTGGTGCCTTGGTTTCCTCATCTTTAAAATGGGAATAATGACACCTACCAAACCTCGTTGCACTAATAATTCTATGTATGCAAAGTGCTTGGAATAGTACCTGGTGCATAGTAAGTGCTCAGTAAAGGCTGGCTGTTTTTATGTGCATGTATATTTAACAAGGACCGATACAGGCTGCAGAAGAGGGTGAGACTTTGGCCTCAGATAGACAAGGAGTTCAAATCCAGACCTGCCTGTGGACAAGCTGTGTGACCTTGGGTGAGCTACTTAACCTCTCTGAGCTTCAGTTTCCTCCTCTGTGCAGTGGGGATGAAAATGAAACCTCCTATCTGTCTCCAGCTGTAGCTTTGTGATGACAGCTGGTTCCTGGTGAATGCTGAAAACCGACAGCTGCCACTATTATCGCCACCTCCCTTCTCCGGAGCCCCTCCGTCTGTGTCCAGGTGTCCCCTGCTCCTACCTCGGTCTTCCTCCTTCTCCCGGACGACCCTCCCCTTGAGGGCGCGGCTCCAGGCTCCACCGTAGTCACCCAGCTTGGCTCTCTCGTTGCCATCCTTGCCCTTGAACCAGGGTCCGTACCTGCGGGCGATGCTCGAGGCTTCACCTGCGTCCCGGAAGCCTCTGCCCAGGTGCAAGTCACCCAGTAAGGGCAGCTCAGCGCCCTCGGCCGGGCCCCCCGCGGCGGGGTTGGCCTGACTCTGGGAGACAGCGGGCTGGCCCACGAAGCCAGAGTGCAGGAAGACGAGGCTCCCGGCCGTCAGGTAGAGTGCCAGGAAGGTAAAGAAGCGCACAGGTTTCCGGCGGAAGTACCGCTGGAATTTGAACCAGAGCTTGGCCATAGCGGGGTCATTCCGGACTGGCTTGCTGGGGCTTGGCTGGGGGGCTCAGGAGGAGACGGAGGGGACTTGGTTTCCCAAACTTCCCTCAGGAATGGAACCCCTGGGGGCCCTCAGTCTTTGCAAAGGTGATTGCCAAGGCCAGAGTCCCGCAAGTTCCACACTTGGCTGGGGCCAAGAGAAAGAAGGACAGAGCTTACCCGCCCTCCCAAAGTCAAGGTGAGCTTCTTTGGGCCAAAAAAGGGGTTTCGAGGCTCAGGACACCCATGAGTTGGTCCCATTTTCCTACATCTTGCTCTTCACTGCAGAGAGTTCCCAAAGAACTTTGAAAATAGCAATTGCCGGAGAATTCTGGGGGTCACCAGCAACTGCAGTTCACGTGTCTCACCCGTTCTTGGCTCTTCTGGCTTGTTGGAGCTAGATTATTTCACTCAAGGCCTGATTTCTGGCCTCTTCCCCAGCTAGGGACCAAGCTCGGCGTGCCTGCCTCATGGGAACAGAAGCTGGCGGGACTCCATGCAGCCATGCATCAGGGCTCGGGGAGGCCACCTGCAAAACAGCACAGACACAGGCATGAGAAGCCCCCTCACTAAAGCACAGAGCTCAAAGGGGTCTTACGTGTCCTCATGTTGGGTACCGGGGCCCAGAGAAGGGAGGCAACCCCCACTGGCATGAAGCCCTTTAAGAGCAGTGCTAGGTGCAAGTCCAGAGCCAAGTTTTCTAGGACACTGCCTTGTTCTTTAAACCAAACTGGGAATTTGGGGGGCTTACATCCTAACAGACCCTAGTTTTGGGATAAACTTTATCTTGGATGAGCACGGGGTCTTACGGGCTAGTGGTTTACTTTCTATATTATTTGTCAAATGTGCATTGATGCGTGGGTTACCTTAAGTCCAAAAAGTACTTCCTATTTCCTTGTTGAGGCAACCACCTGCTAGACCTGGATGATTCTGAACCAGAACCAAGTTTATTCGTTTTTTTCCCCCCAGCGAATATTTAGTAAAATCGACTGTGTACCAGGTACTGTCCGAGGTGCTGGAAATAAAGCCACAAGCTGGAGAGACAAAATCCCTCCTCTCGCAGGGCTCATATTCTGGTGGGAGAAATCAAACCCATAGCCCCTCTATCCAAGGAAGAAGAGGGAAGGAAGGGAGGCAGGGTCATTAGCAACACATTCGTTCACTCACTGTTTCTTGAGTGCCCACCGTGTGTCCAGCTTCGAGCCAAGCCTGCTACATGTATTATCTCATTTATTCTCCCCAATATTCCTATCGGAGGTAACTATTTCCCTATTTTACAGATGGGGAAGCTGAGGTCACATAGCTGGTGACTGGAAGAGTTGGGATTTGAACCCAGAATGTCCAAACCCGAAATTGCAGCTCTGAACTCTTCGATTCTGCTCTTTCCCCCCGTAGTCTGGACGTCAGTTGAGAATTCAGAGACAACCCCCAAAGCAGCGGCCCTTCTCCACCGCCTCTCAGTCACCAGCAGTGTCTCCAAGCAAGGTCTGAGGAACGTCTGAATCAGACCCGCTGGGAGCCTGGGAAGTGTGAGTCTTCCTGAGCACTCCAGCCAGAGTGTCTGGTTGGGGAAGAAACTTGCAGGAGTGACAAGGTGCTCTCAGATAACAGTAATAAGTATGGAGGGTTGAGGACCACTGGTTTATGAATAAATGATCAGGACCTTTAGCCAAGGGGAACAATGGAATGCAAATTAGAGAACAGAAAGAAAACTCCATCTGGGCAATGATTTTTTGTTGTTGTTCATATTACCACCAGCAGGATCTCCACGACAATCTTTGCCAATGTCTGCACTGTCAGCCAATGGAAGATCGAATGGTGATTGGCCCCCTCTGAGCCAGACAGCAGCATGGGCACTTAACTGTGGGTTAAGGTAGAGTCTGCCATCCCATTTATTCAGGAACTAAGTAATGAGCACCTACTATATGCCAGTCACTTTCCTAAGCACTTGGAATAAATAAGTGGACAAAAGAGACAAAAATCTGTGCCTTTGCGGAGTCAAACTATGTATCCACCCATCCATCCATCCAACCACCCACCCACCCACCGATCCATCCATCCATCCACCCATCCACCCACCCACCCATCCATCCACCCACCCATCCACCCATCCACCCATCCACCCATCCATTCATCCATTCATCCATCCATCCATCCGTCATCCATCAGTCTACCTACAGATCCATTCTTTAAGCCATCCATCCATATGCCATTACTGTATTCACTGATTCACTTGCCCATCAATCCATTCACCCATCTATCCATCTGAACTGTAGCATCCCATGCACCTATCTAATTCTTCACCCATCTATCCAGCCTCTCATTCTTCCATTCATTTAAAAACACATGCTAAAGGCCTTCCATTCATTTAAAAACACATGTGTACGCGGGGTGCAGAAATAAATAATTCAGTCTCTGCTTTCAGAGAATTCAGAGTCGGCTGAGGGAGAATGCAATTTCAACAATCACTATGCTAGACAGACAATGATAAATCCCACAGTAGATGTATGTACGAGATATAGAATAGCAATCAATATTAATAGTTAATTGTTTATTGAGCACTTCATGTGTGCCAGACATTGTTCTGCACACACATATACTCTGATTTAAGCCTCAAATGATTCTATGAGAGAGACTGTATCTAGTTTACAGCGAGATTAGGTAATTTGCTCAGGGTCACACAGCTGGGAAGTGGCAGCTGGGTTGTGAACTCAGGACCACTTGACTTCAAAGCCTACATCCCTAACCATGCAGACCTATTCTGGTCTTGTATTTCTTTGATGATCTGATGACAACTACAGGCATGTGCCCAGAGAAGAGCCTTTGCATATAAGCTCCCAAACTTTGGCTCAAAATGTCAGGGGGACTGAGGACTCTGGGGTGGGGAGCTCTGGAAGGTGGGAGCCCAGGGAAGTGAGGGTCTGCCACTGCCTGGGAGGATCACAGAGGGGGTCCCCAGGGAGAAATCTTCCAGCTGGCAGGTCATGCAGGAGTAGTCAGAGTACTTACGAGAGGTGCCAAAGTTCTCTGGGTGAAGGAACGACAGAAGGACAGCACCAGGAGAAGGAAAAGCCCACCGAGCTCAGGAGTCCGGGCTGTGTTCTAATTGTGTACGTGGGGACCCACTGAAATTTCACGTGCCAACACCTTACAGAGACCAGTCTCTGGGCAGCTTGAAAAGTCCCGGGCAGTGGAGTATTCCATGTAGCTCACACGTGTGCCAGATGTATCTGCAGCTGGGCTAGCATGAGAAAAAGCCAGCAGTCCTTAAGGGATGGGCAGGCAGACACCAGCCCTTCTGGAGGCATTCAGGCAAGAACAGGGCTCTGGGGGCAACCTGACCTGGGTTCAAATCCTGCCTTTTCCACCCACCAGCGAGTGACTGGGGCAGGACACCTCTTCTCACCAAGACTCTGGCTCCTCAACTGTAAAGTGGCCCCAAGCATCTTGACTTCCCCCAAAAAAATACATTGCTGGGAGGGCTGAATTGAAGATCTGACACGTAAGAGATGCTCACGGGAGGTCCCTCGCCCCCCCGCCCCCAGCCCCGCAGGAGGCACATGCGAGCAGACTGTAGAGCCATGTGTCACATCAGCACTCCGGCTGCCGTGGAGACAGAAGATTTCAGTCGTGGTGTTCCCCGCGGCTTTTTGCCTCACTGAGGATATTTCTGGGTCTAGTTCTTTTCTGTTGTTCCCTCCTCGTCCTTTTATATTTCAACACATCTTTGCTCTAAGTGGGTGCCAAATGGGCTTTAAGAGGATAATGAGCTCATTAGCAGCTGGCGGGGAATGGAGGGGCCCGGGGCATCGGTGGGGTGGGAAGGGAGAGGCCGTGCCCACCTACGGCTTGCAGAGCTCCTTGTCCTCCCGGGGAGGGGAGGTGACGCTTGAGCCGTGCACACCGTGCCGCAGTGCTAGGAACAGAGGGGGTGGGGGGCTCACCTGGAGAAAGGGCCCCTGGGGTCTGAGCCCCAAGGAGGGGGGCGGGGCCCATGTTATCACCGCTTTATCCAGCAGCTGGTGCGCAGTAGACCCCCCAAGAAGCACCAGTGGAGGAATCGAATAAGAGGAGTAAGGGGACTAGCCCCCCACATGGCTTAAACCTACAAACCACTCAGGGCACAGCCTCGAAGAGCTGTGACTTTGGGCTCTGCGGAGGCTGCATCTGGTGCCACTCAGCACTGGGCAGATCTGGGGTTCAGGTACCCCCACTGTGCTGTAGTCCCACGTCCTCAAAGGAGCCCCAAAGCCTCCTCTGCCTCCCTCATCTGTCTGCCATTCTCTCTCCTGGTCTCTGCCTCTGGCTCTCTATCTCTCATTGTCCCTCTTTCTGCTCTCTCTCCAGACAGACATTCTGCCCCAAAGGCCACGGGGAAGTGAAGCTAACTGCCATCGGTTGAACACCTACTTTATGCCGGATACCGTGTCTGAAGATTTTATAAACACATTCTTGCATGCTCCTCCCTCCCGGCAACCTTGCTTCTTTCTGTTCCATGGATTGTGTTTCTACAGCCCGGGATCGCTTCCAGCAACCCCCTTCACCTCTGTCTCCAGCCGCTCATAACGCGTGGGGAATCACGACACTACCGACCGCTTCTCCTGTCCTTGACAGGTGCGAGACCCAGGCAGGTGCCTTCACCTCTCCGAGTTGACACTCGCCAAGATCTGGCTATTGTGGCTTCATCCCTCTTCATTTTACACGAGATCCCTCTGAGCCTCAGTTTCCCCATGTGTTGAATGTGGTGGATAACCCCGACCCTGCCTCCCTCCCGGGGCTAGCGCTAAGTTTCCATGGGGGTGAGACTGAGAGGTCCCTTCTGCAGAAGTGGCAGCATTTGGTGACTGCAGTTCGTGTTTCCAGCGGGAGCCTCAAAGTGTCTAAACGCAGCCTATTTTTAGCAACAGAATGAACTTCTGGTGCTGAGCTGCCAGCTAAAAGGTGGGTGGGGTAGAGCTGCCCTGCAGGGGGAAGGAAAACAAGAGGCACAGACTGCCCTGGGTCCTCCCCCTTCCAGGTTCAGCTGGGGCAGGGAGGGAAGGACCAAAGCCCATCACAGACCCAGAACCTGACTTTGGGGACAGAGGCAGGTTGTGGGACTGAGCAGGCCCAGGGACCAGCTGACCCCCTAACTACCCGAGCTTGGCTGAGAAATAGCTGCAGAGAAACCAGGTTTGTGAAGATCTGGGGGTGGGAGATCCTTCTGGGAAGTCTCCAGGAAACTGGGAAACCCAGGCCAGGCAGCATTTTAGTCTTGGCTTAATAATAAAAATACCGGGAATCACCGCTGTTTGTTGAGTTACTATGTGCCAGGCACTGCGTTAAGCACCTTATCCCCGTTGTGCCCTGTAATCCTCACTATAATCCTTTGAGGTGGTCATTAACCTCTCCGCACCTCAGTTTCCCCACCCATAGAATGCGGATGTAATAGTGTTTATCTCAGGGTTGGTGTGAGAACTAAATGAGTTAATATATGCAGGTGTATAATAGTATATTAACACATATATAATGTGCAAGTGTCCCATCTTATAATAATTGATAGAGAGTACATGTGATTTTGCCTGCCTGGAGCCCCTCTCGTTGTGGTACAGGGATCCCATTTGCATTCATGGAGCTTCTCTCCCATGAATTCTCTGCTTGTGTGGCTCGGGTAGAATGGGTTTTCCTCACCAGCTGCTGCCTCATGCCTCTGTCCCGATACATGTATATGTATGTAATGCATGTAATGATACATGTACATGTATGTAATCCTGGAAGGCAATGTAGCACCTTTCAACAACAACAACAAAAACGAGGCATAGGCATGAATATACCCATTTTACAGATGTGGAAGTTAAGGTTCATAGCTTGCCCTGACACACAGCTGGGAAGAAGTGGAACGTGAATTCGAGTGCAAAACTGTCTGGAGTCTTGATGGCATGATGCAACGGGATATACCAGCAGGACAGCTCTCCCCTCTCTCGGCCACCAGTCCCTCAGTGCAATCCCAGCCCTGATACGGGCATCCTTCCTGAGCTTGGAGACATGCAATACCATGCCTCAAACATGGAGAGTTTCTTCTCATCCTTCTTGCTCCTAGACCAGCCATTTGGCAAGTGAACGACGTAATGAAACAGTCTAAGCAGAAATGCCCTTGTGAATGCCAACCTCGTGGCTTTCACTCATGGCCATTCACTCTTTAGAAATTTAGAATTTTATTATCCCAACCAACCCTGAGGAAAGCTTTTGCACTCCAGATAGTGACCCCCTCTGGACACTCTTTTGCTCATGGATAGTTTAATGATCCCATGATGAGCATGCAGACCTGGTCAAAAAAGAGTGGGATTGCTACGCCAAATACTCTGCACATTTGTGTGCATGCACACACCGGGGAAACCTGTTCCAGGTCCCTAACCGCGGCATATGCTGCCTCCCACACACCTCCCCAGGAAGAACCCCCAGAGCCCCCACACCTCACTCCCTTCCTAGGATGGGGACTCTTGTGCCACCACCCCCTGCTCGCAGCTCGACATCCACATCCATTCCCATTTATCTTCCCCAAAACTCGAGAAAATAAATGAGAAGGCAAAGTGCCATTAGCTTAATGGCCTTTAACACCCAGCCATCTGCCATGATGTAATTAAATAAAAAAATCAGAGGGAGCATATGGTGTCCATTAAAAATAAATATTAAAATTTTGTTTGAGAAATTCAGTTACTTAAAAAAATTTTTTTTGTTGTTTCAGTGGATAAGGACTCCAGTGCCTCTCGGTCCATGGGCAAACTTTACGGCCCCCTCCACTTGTCACGGGGAATGAGGCTAGGCTACAGTGGACAGGAATGACCACTGGGAGGAAACGTGGAAAGGAGTCAGACCTGGGCTCAGACCTCTCTGCATGTGAACCTGCGTAGACCCATGGTGGCTGTGTGATCTTCGGTAAATGGCTGCTCTGTGACTCTGTTTCCCCACTTGCAAAATTGGACCAATTCACCCTGCCTCACTGGGAAGGCAGGAAGATTAAATGAGCTGCTGTGTTTAAAATACATAGCACCCTAATAACAACATGAGTTAATATTTATTGAGTACCTACTAAGTGTCAGGCACTGTTCTAAATAATAACTTGTTTAATCCTTACAATGGCCCTATGAGGAAGGTTCCATTTGTTAGCCCTATTTTACAGATGAGGAAACCGAGGTTCAGAGAAGTTAAGTCACCTATGCAAGAATGCACAGCTAGGAAGTGGTGAAACGTGTTTGAACCCAGGCAGTCTGGAACCCGAATTCTTAAGCATGTGCAAAGCCTGACACAGGAGTTTCTCAATAAATGGTCATTCTCTGCCTCAACTTTGGCCAACTAAACAAAATACTAACCCCATCTCATGGCAATACCAGACTTCATCTCAGAACAAGATGAAGATTCAATGCATTGGTACAATAATGGGTGACCACTCAAGGTAGGTGTGGAAAATACATTTTGGGGAGTCTGTTTAGTGTATGAACCCCCACCCCCTGCTTACAGGGGTAAACCCCATGTTTGTACCACATCACCCTGCCCACTGGCATTGCTCCTGGTCTGTGGTTGGACTCAGATCTAGAACTGGATCTAGGAACTCAGATCTAGTTCCTGTCCCAACGAAAACATGGAGATGGGATTTGAGACATTTTGGTCTCTGCTGGTCACATGGACCAAGGACCTGTAACCTCAGGGGCTGTCACAGGTGCCCGAAGAAAGGACAAAAGTCAGTCTGCAAAGAGAAGGAGGAGGAGAAAGTAGATGAGTGGAAAAGAGATACAGAGACGGAGGAACCCCAGAAACCTTGGGTTCCTGACCTTGGAAAGCCAAGCACGAACCTCCCGGGGTTACAGACAGCGTTGAATAGGGAAGTGCAGGTAATTTTCCTACCGTGGTGCTCGGCACGCCGCAAGGCTCCATAAACTTTAGCTACAGTTAGTCTTGGAAGGGCAGCCGTATAAAACAAAACGAACTCTTACCAGGTGATCCAGCAATCGTGCTCCTTGGTATTTACCCAGAGGAGATGAAAACTCACATATTCGTACATCCAGACAACGGAGTGTTACTCAGGGCTAAAAAGAAATGAGCTACCAAGCTACGAAAAGACACGGAGGAACCTTACATGCTTATTACTGAGTGACAGACACCAATCTGAAAAGGCTGCAGACTGTCGGATTCCAGAGATACGACATGCTGGAAAAGGCAAAACCATGGGGATAGTGCAAAGATCAGCGGCTGCCCCGGGGGAGGAGGGGAGAACGGGCAGAGCGCAGAGGGTTTGCAGGGCAGGGAGAGTGCTCTGTAGGACGCCACAATGGCGGACGTGTGTCATCACGCATTTGTCCAAAACCACAGAGAGCACAGCGCCAAGGGTGGGCCCTAATGTCAACCGCACACTCCGGGCGCTAAGGGTGTGTCGGGGTAGGTTCATCGGTCGTAACCAACCGGCCACTGTGGCGCGGGGTGTAGGTGACAGTGACGCTGTGCATGGGGCCTTGCGGGGAGGGGACCCGTGGCTCTGTCTGTACATGCTGCTCTATGTTGCTGTGAACCTAGAACAGCTCGGAAAAAAAAAATAATAATAAAGTTCATTTAAAAAAAGGGTAGGGACAGTCATATGCTTGAAAAGGCAGAGGCCCTCTGAGGTATATGACAACGAGGCATCCAAACTTGGGGCTAGGGGGAAGGGCTGATTTGGAGGAAGGGACAGAGGCTGGAGGCAGACAAAGGAGTGAAGTGACAGTCCCTCTGGTCCAGGGCTTTGCAGAAAGGGGCCCGAGGCAGGGGTCACCCAGTCTGCAGGCCTTCCTGCCAAGGGGCTAGCTCATCCTCTGAGCCTATGCAAGAGGGACTTCTAAAGAAAGGCCCTAAATCCCTATCATTAAGCCATCTGGAGTCATCCTTCCTCTCCAGGAGCTGCTGTGTGGAGGGTCAATTAGTGCACATTAGCATAGGGTTCCTTAATGGGTTGCTAATGGCCTGGGGGAGAGAATGCAGGGCTCTGCGGGCTCTGGGCAGAAAGTTTACCCACGGGGCAGACCTACAGGGGGCGGCAGAGAGCAGGGAGGAAAAAAGGAGGGAGGGTGAGCTGGTGCTGACTCACAGGCAGGAAGGAGGAATACTGCTTGAGGAACCTTCGAGTTAGCGGTGTGCGTGCATCAAATCCGACAGCACGTGCCTCGTTACGGGTTCATTAGAATAATGTGAGAGTCCCAGCAATGGAGAAAAACAGGGGAGAGCCATGTGGGGTCAGGTGGTCCCAAGGGGACCCTGGAAGGCATGTGAGCTGAGATCTGGAAAACGACAGGGAGCGGTCATGGGGTGATCTGGGGCAGGAGTGTCCCAGGCAGCGAGTGGGGGACGCCATGCCGAGGCTGGCGGGTGGGAACGGGGCGGGGGCGGGGGGGCTCTATCCCGCAGAGGCCTGTGGACGCTGCTTAGGGCTGTTCCTGAACTGCAGTGTGACCCACACCTGTCTCCTAAGCTATACAATGAGCGGCCAGAGGAGGAGGCCTTAGCCTAGTGAAACAGCCTTGCTTTACAAAAGGGGAAACTGAGGCTTGGAGAAACTCAAATGAAATAACCTCTGCCTATATGAAACGGCTTGGATGGATCTGGACCCAAGTAAGTGCCTGGAAATTTTTAGCTATTAGCAGGATTATTATTGATATTTTTATATCACAGAAACCTGGAGTTTCAACAGGCCCTTAGAAACCAGCTAGTTCGAGTATGATGTTTTACAGATGAGGAAGCCGGGGCCCAGAGAGGTTGGAAGAGCGGTCCAGGGTCGCACAGCCAGGCCAGGGCTGAGCTGGTTCCAGAGCCGGCCTGTCGCCCTGCAGATTTTGTTCCCGGGGCATATGCTCCTCCCTGGCACCCCCCATCGCCCCCGACTGCAAGCTCCGGCCAATCGCCACTTGCCGGCTCCGCGCTGACCACAGCAGACTGAACTCTAATTTAGGAACGGTGACGGCTCCCATTAGCAACCCTTCCCCAGAGAGGAATTTTCCACCAGGCATTTCTCCAGCAAGAACTGCTGTCCCCATCCCCAGATCACCCAAGCCCAGGCGTCCTGTCCAAGCCAGTGTGTGTGTGCGTTTTGGGGGTGCCTCTGTGCCCCCCACCCACCTCCACAGGTTCAAGTTCTCTTCCCCCAGGGAGCAACTTATTGCCTCTGGAGGGCTGCCCGTCCCTGCAGCTGGCTCAGAGCGGGACTGAGAGGTGGACTTACGGTCACGAGAGCCGGGGGGAGGACCCTTCACAACCTCCAGGCCAGCCTCCTCCCTGACACCTGGGGAAACTGAGGCCCAGAGTGGGAGGTGGAGGGGCTCCCCACGCTCTTGCAGCGACTCCATCCAGACCCAGGCCTCCTGGATCCCAGCCTCGGCGACCTCCCCGAGAAGGAAGAAAAATGGATAAACTACCGTGCACACCTACCATGTACAAGGCCCTTCCTCTTCCCTCGAGTCACCCCTGCGCCCCCGTGGCTCCACCCGTGGGCTGGTTTTATTCCCACTTCACAGATGGGGCAACTGAGGGCTGAAGAGGTGAGTGACCTTTCCAGAGGGCAGAGCTGAGCAGCAGAGCGGGACGCAACTCACGCCCGGCTGACTCCAGAGCCCGAACCCCAACTTCTATGTGACATTGCCTCCTGCCGCAGTGCCACTGTCTGACCTCTGACCCTGGGGCCTCCTCCCTGTGGGGCGAATGGGCTGACTCTGCGACCCTCTATACTCAGGGAGCCTTTCTCCTCTGCCTGCTCCTCTGCTCCCTGTGCAGGGAACGGGCACCTGCTAGAAGGCGCAGGGGCTCCCGGGCCTTTGGTGGCCCAAGGAATCCTGCTGCCATCCGACACAGAGACGTCCCCTCCCAGGAGGGCCACCGCTGCCAGAATGGTCCTTCAGTCCTTTGGCACATCAGCTGGACACCACCGTGCCACACAGAAGGTGGCATGAGCCCACGTGTGTGCACATGCCAACAGCGACCCGCGCATGCATGCGCGAACACATAGATAGCTCATGCCTGTCCCGGGCCCCCGCCCCCGCATAGTCCCCTGTCCCCACCTGTCCGTCTGCATTTACAACACACAGCAGGAATCCCTAAACCCACTTCGCAAGTGACACACTGCGGCACCCGCCTGGGAAACACGGTTAGCATTGGAAGTAAAACCAGAAACTGGGTCTTCTGAGCAAACGCGGTTTCTTCATCCCCAGGGACTTGCCAAGGACACAGCACGTGCCTTAAACAGTGTAGACCGAGGGCTGCGCATGCTCGGCATTTTGGACTAGATAGTTCTTTGCTGTTAAGGGGATACCCGTTCTGTGCATTGTTGGGGGGTTACCAGCACCCCTGGCTGACACCCGCCAGATGCCAGCTTCGTTCTGCCTCCCCCCGAGTCGTGACCATGACACACAGCTCCAGGCATCGTCCTAGAGCCAGACCTTGCCCTTGTGCGTCAGCCGAACGCTGTCTGTACACCCGTCCGGGACCGTATGTTTAAGCGTCAGATTCTGAGCTCCACTCTGAGATTTTTATCCTAGCACCCCATCATAAGATCCTGTCGTGAGGTTCCCCGCTAGGACCCCCAACTTTCGGCACTGTATCATGGGACACTAGGGACCGTTCCAGTACTGGCGGGTTCTCTGCTCCTGCAACTCTGTTCTAAGCTCCCTAGCTCTTGTCTCCTCCCGTGTCAAGGTTGATATTCTCCCTGGGAGACGGTCACGCCTCGCCGCTTTCCGGTGACAAGGATGAAAGACACGCCCATGAATTATATATTTCAAGTCATCTCTAAATTGCTCAGCAGTTACAGAACACCAAGTGTCAGCTGCTCGGAGCAAGGAAAAAAAAAAAAACAACTGGATCGAAATGCCCCAATATACGTAAAGATGTAACCTTTTAGGGGTAGGCTTAGGAGTGATTATTTTTTTTCATTTCGCTTATTTATATTTTCCTTTTCCATAATTAGCTGTGATTTAAAGAAAGAGACAGAGCATGAGTTTTGACGTGAGTTAGATTTGGGTTGGAATCTTGGCTTCCTTAGTTAATGGCACTGAGAACGCGAAGAAGCCACTGTGTCTCTAAGACCCAGCTCCTCGTGGTAAAATGGGACGAGACTAACAGGACCCAAAGCTTCTGGCCCGGGAACTCCTGAACAGTCACAGCTGTTGTCATCTGCAAGTCTGAATCCATAGGGGGCGGCACACTCTTCCATCTCTGTCACTTTGTATTTCAAGACGTGCAGGGTCACGTCGCCTCTCTGAACCTCCCTTTTCCCAACTAGGGACATGGGTACAATCACAACACTTTGCAAAGCTCCCAGCAGGCATCTGGCCCCAGCAGGTGTCCCTTCCTCTGCTTACCCCAGGCCAGAGCAATGACAGGCACCGGGCAAAGTGGAACACGGGCAGAAGTTAGAACGGGGCGAGCCCTTACCTCTCAATGTATTTAGGATTCTTTTAAAATGAGCGTCCTCACCAGCCCCGACATTAATAGGTCCCTGCTGTCATGGCGCCTTTAAATTTAGACGGACATCCCACACACAAACACGCGTCCGCCCACACACCCCCAGGAATAAATCCGGGGGGAGAGAGGAAGGCCTGTCTGGTTCCATCCTGGGGAAAAGAGCGAGGCAGGAGAGCTGGCGTGTGACGCCGGTGGCTGCAGCACGTCAGGTTCCTGGGGGGCGGGGAAGTTCCTCTCTGTCCCTGTAGGTGACGCAGGACGCTCCCCGCCCGGGACACTGGACAGGGATGAGCAAGGCTAGGCCCGAGAAGCTGTGGACCAGACGAACACCAGGGTGCACGGGTTGGACTCCAGACCCCCCGAAGGGCAGGCTGGTGTCCTGGGTGACGTTCGCAGCCTCTCTGAGCTGGGCTTCCTCCTCTGCACGGGCAGCGGCTGCAGGGCTGTGTCCACGGTCTTGCAACCACAGGGCCCGCAAACTCAGAAGCATCTCGTGCTTGGATCAACGCTGTGCTGTCCGCGTCTCCAAACTCTTAATACTTTTTGAACAAGGAGCCCTGCATTTTCCTTTTGCACTGGGGCCTGCGAATGACGTGGTCAGTCCCATGCAGTGCTGAGAATTGAAGAAGGGTCATGGCGGTGAAAGCCCCGGCCCCACGCAGGGTCCCCTAGGGTGCTCAGCTTGTGGCCTCTCGCTTTCTTCTTCAGGCCCCCACTTCTTAAGCTCATTTTGCTCCTCTGGTTTCTCTTTAGTAAAACAAAAACAAACAAACAAATATTCTAAAATGTCTTCTGGTTCCTACGACAAAGTCAAACGACACCTTGCTCATTCATTCATTCATTCATTCGGCCACGTGGCCATGCCCCCTGGGCCTGGCCGGAACCAGGGACCTATCCACAGTAAGAGCTTGTCCTGCGAAAAGTGCACAAGTGCATCGTCTCTGGGCAAAACTCCTCCCTCACCTGGAAAGACCTCTCTATTCCAATCCTTGAGAGCCAAGTGTTCCCCAGTCTGGGAGCAGGGAAGGACAGTGGGATTTTATATCTTCATTCGACAAACGTTTCTTGAGTACCTATTCTATGTCAAGTGCTGTGGGTATATCCATGAAGAACATGTGGCTCTGCCAACAGGAACGATGACAGCCTTAGTTTCTGGCTTTTAAAATCTCGGGGGCCTGTGTTGGTTTCAAGCACTAAACAATTGCAATTTCACTTGTCCAGCTTCCAGAACTCTTGAAACACGTAATTTCTGATGTTCACAATGATTCTGTAAGGTGGGTGCTCTTATGCCCATTATACAGATGAGACGCTAAGGCTCAGATAGGTCCAGTCACGTGCTCAAGGTCACACAGTTTGTAAGTGGCACAGCAGGGAGGGATTGTGTGGCTCCAGAGGGCTTTTGGTGTCACCACTGATTCTTGTATCAAAGTTCACTCCCCAAAGGGAACATGCCTCCTTGGAGCTGAGTCTTGCCCTCCTGGCTGACTCATGGCCAAGGCATGACAAGTGCCTGGAGCACGCCATTCCTGAAGGAGTCCCAAGTGCAAATGTCAGTCCCACCTGACAAAAGGAGACCCCACACAGCAAGTTGTTCTCTACAGTCTGCTGAATCAGAGAGAGGAAGACATTGAAGGTCAGAGAAAGCCACTCACCATCAGTCATCTGGGACCGAAGTTTTACGTCCTATCTGAGATCCCTCTTGGCCTTTCGATCCCACCCTACAAGGCGACTCATTGCTCCTGTGTGATCCTCAAGGAGGGCACAAAGCAGGGGTTCTCAAACTGGCACGTGCTTGGGAACCCGCTGGCAGGCTCACTGAAACACAGATGTACGCCCCAACCCCAGAGTTCCTGGTTCAGCAGGACTGGGGGCGCCTGGGAATGAGCACTTCAAATAAGCACCCGGATTTTACGAGCCTGCTGTCTGGACAATTAGAGCCACAACTGGAGCAGTGATAATAAACAGGAGGCCAGAAAATACCAGGATCTGACCCTCCGTGTGGGGCCTGGCAGATCTTGACTCAAACCCCGGCCCCACCACGAGTGCCTGCGACACACGAGCCGTGTCTCAGAGTCTCAGCTTCCACGTGTTAAACGACATCGTGTTCCCTAGGGGTCATTAGGAGCATCTAATGAGTGACAGCGTACGGTGGTAGTGACAAGCTCACACTCAGACTGGGCTTTGCAAGAGAAAAGTTGCGACTTGCACTGTGTCCTCCCCGAATCCCCGTGTTGACATTCTGACGCCTGGAACCTCAGAGTGGGGCCTTCTCTGGGGACAGTGCCTTTACAGAGGTGATCAAGCTCAAATCAGGCCACCGAGGGGGGCCCTGATCCAGCGCACTGGGTGTCCTTATAAAAAGAGGAAAATCAGACCCAGACGGGGACGGCCGCGGGAAGACGCTGGGAGAAGGCTGCCGTCCGCGAGCCGAGGGGGGAGGCCTGACCACAGACCTTTTTTTCACACACCTCCAAGGAACCAACCCTGCTGACAACTTAATTTTGGGCTTCCTGCCTTCAGAACCGTGGAACAACACATCGCTGTTGTTGAAGCCACTCAGTGGTGAGTCACGGCAACCCTGGCAAATTAACACCCGTGCTCTGCAGGGCACCTCCAATGTCTTCCCTTTTCCTTTTTTTTTTTTTTTAAATGAGACATGATCTACATATGGCATATGGTAAAAATGCATATGGCTTAAGTGCACCAGAATTTTACATATGTGCACAGCCATGTGACCCGCCCAGGTCCGAACATTCCATTCGCTCCTGGAGGCTCCCTCGTGTCCCTCTCAGCTAATCCCTCCTCCCCAGGGGCAATGACTTCTCTAACTTCTATCACCATCGATTCATTCTGCACATTCTTCAGCTCAGTTCATAAAGGGCTGGACGATGCTGGACAAAGGAAACCCTTTAAATTTCGACTCGCTGGAGCCGTATAAAAACCCCTTGAGAAAGGCACTACGATTATCTTCATTTTATAGGTGTGAAGTCAGAGGCCCAGAGAGGTTCAGTAACTTGTCTGAGGTCACACAGCTAGAGGGTAGGTGGCAGAGCCAGGGTTTGACTGGGTAAGTCTGGCTCCACTCACTAGGCTTACTGCTTTTATAATACATAGTAAGTGCCCAGTAAATAATCACAGTGACTTCTAACACATAATAGTTCTAACTCTGGTCCAGGGACCATGTCTGGGGCTTTGCTGTATCACCTCATCTAACTCTCACATCAGCTCTATTTAGTATTTTTAATATGTACATAATAATACACACTATATATAACGTAAGTAGACACACTATATTAGATATACTTCATAGTATTACCAGTGATAAATACTAACCCAATCCCCCTTTAACAGAAGAGGAAACTGAGGCAAGAGCAGTTGAGTCACGGGTGCACAGTCACAGGGCTATTGAGTGGCAGAGCTGGGATGGAGTGTGACAGTGTGCAGAGCTCGTGCCTGTAACCACTGACGTCAACTGCCTCTCCCGAGCTCCTACCAGGGACGGCACCAGGACAGTAGAACTCGACGGCATGTGCTTCAACTAAAACCACAATGAGATACAACCACACACCCACAGGAAGGGCTCAGATTCACAGATTTACAAAAAAAAGTAAAAGAAACCATGCCAAGTGCTGGAGAGGATGGGAAACAACTGGGACTGCCATATATCGATGGCGGGAATGCCAAAAGGTACACGGCCACTATGGAAAACAGCCTGACTGTTTCTTAAAAAGTTAAAGGCTTGCTTACCATGACTGAGCAACCTCACTCCTAGGTATTATTTTTTTGATGCTACTTTTTTTTTAAATTTCGTTATATTATGTTTAATATATACGCTATATTATGTATAATTTTGGTATATTATGTTTAATTTCAGTACAAATGTTTAGGTTGCATATATTGCCTTTGCCCTGCCAGAGTCAGAGCTTTGAGCATGTGCCTCCCCCAGACAGTGCACACTGCACCCTTTAGGTGTGAATATATCCACCCCCTCCTCCCCCCTCCCACCTGCCTGACACCCGATGAATGTTGTTACTATATGTGCACATAAGTGTTGATCAGTTAATACCAATTTGATGGTGAGTACATGTGGTGCTTGTTTTCCCATTCTTGTGATGCTTCACTTAGTAGAATGGGTTCCAGCTCTATCCAGAATAAGACAAGAGGTGCTAGATCACCATTGTTTCTTGTAGCTCCATGGTATACATACACCACATTTTATTAATCCCCTCATGTATTGATGGGCACTTGGGTTGTTTCCACATCTTTGCAATTGTGAATTGTGCTGCTATAAACATTCTAGTGCAGATGTCTTTTTTATAGAATGTCGTTTGTTTTTTTGGGTAGATGCCCAGTAATGGGATTGCTGGATCAAATGGTAGTTCTACTTTTAGGTCTTTGAGGTATCTCCATATTGCTTTCCCTAGAGGTTATTCTAGTTTGCAGTACCACCAGCAGTGTATGAGTGTTCCTATTTCTCTGTATCCATGTCAACATTTATTGTTTTGGGATTTTATGATAAAGGCTATTCTCACTGGAGTTAAGTGATATTTCATTGTGATTTTGATTTGCATTTCCCTAATGATTAGAGATGTCAAACATTTTTTCGTATGTTTCTTGGCCATCTATCTTCTTTTGAAATGCGTCTGTTCACATCCTTTGCCCACTGTTTGATAGGGTTGTTTGATTTTTTTCATGCCAATTTTCCTGAGTTCTATATACATTCTAGTTATCAGCCCTTTACTGGATGTGTGGCATGTGGATATTTTCTCCCATTCTGTAGGTTGGCTGTTTGCTCTTGTGATAGTTTCCTTGGCTGTGCGGAAGCTTTATAATTTGATCAGGTCCCATGTATTTATTTTTGCTGTTGCTGTGATTGCCTTTGGGGTCTTCTTCATAAATTCTTTGCCTAGGCCAATGTCTATAAGAGTTTTTCCAACGTTTTCTTCCAGAATTCTTATAGTTTCATGCCTTAGGTTTAAGTCTGTTATCCGCCATGAGCTGATTTTTGTGAGAGGTGAGAGATGTGGTTATCCAATTTTCCCAGCACCGTTTATTGAATAAGGATTCTTTTCCCTAGTGTATGTTTTTGTGTGCTTTATCAAAGATCAGATGGCTATATGAGGCTGGTTTTATATCTGGGTTCTCAGTCCTGTTCCATTGGTCTATGTCTCTGTTCTTGTGCCAGTACCATGCTGTTTTAGTTACTATAGCCTTGTAGTATTGTTTGAAGTCTGGTAAATTGATGCCTACCAATTTGTTCTTTTTGCTTAAAATTGCTTTTGCTATAGGGGATCTTCTTGGTTCCATGTGAAGTGTAGAATTATTTTTTATAGATCTGTGAAAAATGATGTTGGTACTTTAAAAGGGATTGCATTGAAACTGTAGATCACTTTGGGTAGTATATACATTTTAACAATGTTGATTCTGCTGACCCATGAGCATGGTATGGTTTTCTACCTGTTTATGTCCTCTGCTATTTCCTTCCTCAGTGTTTCAGAGTTCTCCTCGTAGAGGTCTTTCATCTCCTTAGTTAAATATATTCCTAGGTATTTTATTTTCTTTCTTGCTATTGTGAAGGGTATTGAGTCTTTGATTTGGTTCTCAGTTTGACTGTTGTTGGCATATAGGAATGTTACTGATATTTACACATTGATTGGGTAACCTGACACTTTGCTGAATTTGTTTATCAATTCCAGTAGACTCGTGGCAGAATCTTTGGTGTTTCCTAGATACAAGATCATATCATCAGCAAAGAGAGATAGTTTGACCTCTTCTGCCCCCATTTGGATGCCCTTGATTTCTTTCTTTTGTCTGATTGCTCTGGCAAGGACTTCCAGCACTATGTTGAATAGAAGTGGTGATAGAGGGCAACCTTGTCCGGTTCCAGTTCTAAGCAGGATGTTTTCAATTTTTCCCCTTTCAGTATGATGTTGGCTGTGGGTTCATCATATATGGCTTTTGTCATTTTTAGGTAAATCCTAAAAATGCCTATTTTGTTATCTATGCCTATTTTGTTAAGTATTCTTATTATAAAAGGGCATTGAATTTTGTTGAATGCTTTTTCTGCATCTATTGAGAGGATCATATGGTCTTTATTTTTACTTCTATTTATGAATTACATTTATATATTTGTGTATATTGAGCCATCCCTGCATCTCTGGGATGAAGCCTACTTGCTCATGATGGATTATTTTTTTGATAAGCACCTGAATTTGGTTTGCTAGAATTTTGTTGAGAATTTTTGCATCTACATTCATAAGGCATATTGGTCTGTAGTTTTCTTTTTTTTGTTGCATTCTTTCCTGGTTTTGGTATCAGGGTGATGTTGGCTTCAAAAAACGTGTTGGGAGGATTACTTCCTTCTTGATGTTGTGGAATAATTTCTGCAGGATAGGCACCAGTTCTTCTTTGTATGCCTTGTAAAATTCGGGTTGAAACCATCTGTTCTGGGACTTTTCTTTTTAGGAAGGGTTTTTTATTGCTGCTGCTGCAATTTCAGTACTTGATATTGGTCTGTTCAGGAATTCTATTTCTTCCTGATTGAGCCTAGGGAGGCTGTGTGTTTCTAAGAATTTGTCCATTTCCTCCACGTTTTCAAGTATTTACTCAAGAGAAATGAAAACCTACACTCACACAAAATCCTGCCCGCAAATGTTTAAAACAACTGTATTTGTAATTGCCCAAAATGAAAACAACCAAATGCGAATGGACAAACTGTAGTGCGCTCACACAGTGGAATACTACTCAGCCGTAAAAGGGACCAACTATTAATATACACCATGGATGACTCTCAATAGCATTACACTGAGTGAAAGAAAGCAGACTCAAAAGGTAATTAAATATAAATGATTACTATAATAATTAATAATTAAGTAGAAATATGATCCCATTTATATGACATTCTAGAAAAAGCAATATAAAAACAGATTAGTGTTTGCCAGGGGTTAGGGTTGGGGAGAACTGACCACAAGGGGACACAGGTGAATTTTTGAGGGTGATGGAACTCTTTTATATCTTGACTGTGGTGGAGGGTACATCATCGTATGTATTTGTCAAAGCTTGCAAAACTGTAGACTAAAATGGATGAATTTTACTATATGTAAATTACATTCAATAAAAATAATTTTAAAACCCAACAAGAACTCACTGTTTTTTTTTTTCCTGCTATACTGGCTGCCTCCCTGAAGGAAGGCTTCCAAGAGAATTAACACCTGCTCACTTATCCCAGGCCCCTGGGATGTTCACCTGGAGGGCAGGGATGGCTCCCATGAGCACCTGGGTTTGCGCTCGACCCTCATCCCCTTGCAGGCTCTGCTCCAAGAGCAGTAACATTTGGGGTTATTTTTGCTCTGAGAGGCACCAGCCACAGGGTTCTTTCTCTGTAGGCAGCCGCCACCCCCTGCTGTGTTTACATAAAAACACATTTGCACAGGGTTTTGTTTTTACATTTGCCTCAGCCAGCCTGGATCCCATTAAAAGGGGGGAGGTCTGATTATCCTGCTGGCAGCAGCTGATGGGAAAACACAGTTGCAGGAGAGTGGCGGTGGCACGTGCTTCCTCCCAGTTAGTCTCGGAAGCTGGGGGTCTCTCACTGGTGCTCCCTTGTGCATGTGCCAGCAAGCGTTCCTCAGGCTGGGCACTGGATGCATTCTGGGCTGGATGCTCCTTCGCTGATAGCTGGAGCTGTCCTGTGCATCGCAGGGTGTCTAAAAGCATCGCTGCCCTCTGCCTACTAGTCACGAGCACCTGTCACAGCAATCAAAGACGTGTCTAGATGTTGCCAAATGTCTCCTGGGGTGAAAATCGCCCCCGGTGGAGAACCACTGGCTCACACAAAGCTGATGCAAGCTCAGCTCGGCGTCCCTCTGCCTCCCAAGACCACCGTCAGCACCCTGAAGAGAGGGGCAAGTCTCTCCCTCTCACCTCTGCACCCATGGCTCTTACCACACTTCAGAAGTTCAAGGACACTTTGTGGGATGAACAAACCATGGTAGTAGGCATGACCCAAAGGTCCTTAGCTGCCTAGGTTTGGAAGACATTGTCCGTCAGTTACATCAGACTCTGGCCACCACGTGTGGACTTGTCGCGTGGGCTAGGCTGTCCCCACATCACTTCCCCCAATTCCCCCAGGAGCCCCAGGATGGAAATCCACGCTTATCTCCATTTTACGGGTGAGAAAACTGAGGCACTCAGCTAGTGGGTGGTAGAGCTGCGATTTGGGCATGGAAACCTCTGACACCGGAGCCCAGTCTCTCAGTTGTCACACTCTACTTAAGGCAGCTTCAGCCTTAAATATTTTTTAAGGACGAGATACCTATGCACTTCTGGAGGGAATATGATGCAAAGTAGAGACCCTGCCAAGATGGATATGGTAAGGAAAGTGGACTTTGGTGCAAGACAGACTGATCTCTGAATCCTGCTTGGCCACTCACCCGCTCCGTGAACCTGGGAAAGTGACTGGGCCTTGGTGTTGTCATCTATAAAATAGGGACGATGACCACAATGCAGCATAGGGTCTTGTACAGATTAAATAAGATGATGCTATAAAGTGCTTAGCAAGGCCTGGAAAATAGCCTGTGCTCAATGAACACTGGTTGGATGAATGCATGCAACAGGTTTTGGGGAGAATGGCTGAAGCTAGGGTGGAAATCAGAAAGACAGAGAGGTGAGTTTATGCCAAATCACCCAATAAGGCAAGAGTGTTTGGAGCTCTGATAAACCCTGACACACACACACACACACACACACACACACACACACACACACGCAATGAGCCAGGAGCCAGCTCCTCCTCAACAGTCTCTAGCCTTTCCATTGGGCCTAATAAAGGCCCACTGTGTGCTGATCAGTGAATGACAGAACGCTGGGTTGGACAAGTAGCCCACAGTAGGAGTCAGAGGGACGTTGCATTCTTAGAAGTGGCAGGGCCTAATCCAGCATCCCTTGACTTCCGCTAAACAGACACGTTGAACGGTCCGCCCAGCAGCCCACGGGCGACTTGGACTTGGCCTCTGCCAAGGCTGCCCCATGGGAACCACCCAGAGGTCCCTCCCAGGCCGGAGGGAGGGAGGGGACCAAGAAGGGGACCGTGGGGGTCCCTCCGGGGTCACCAGCCACAGAGAGAGTTCTGATTCTCTGAGTTAATTCAAGAGCATCCATGTCTCCTGCTCAGAAACTGAAGAGCCCTCAGGAGCCTCTCTTCAACTGAAAACAGCGATTTGCAAGAGCTCACGATGCCTGGGGCAGAGGGCCCTTCTCACAGCTTGAGCCTGTGGGGACACTTCGAGGCCTGGCAGTGCTGGGGCTGGCCGGGCGTGGGGGGAACGGCGACTCACTGATGGACGGATGGACGAGCCGAGGCTCTCAGAGGGACGCAGCGGCGAGGGTGTCGCATCCGGGGTCTCAGTCTGGTCAGCTGCTGCTATGACAAATACACCAGGTTGGGTGACTTAAAAACTGCAAACACTTATTTCTCCTAGTTCCGCAGTCTGGGAAGTTCAAGATCAAGGTGCCGGCAGATCCAGTGTCTGGCGGGGACCCGACTCACTGTGGCTTCACGTGGCAGAAAGAGAGAGAAGGAGAGAAAGTTCTCTCTTGTCTCTTCTTACAAGAGCGCTAGCCCCATTCACGAGGGCTCTACCTTCCTGACCTGCTCACCTCCCACCAGTGATGGGGGATTTCGAATGTCACTTTGGGGTTGGGGAGGAGCAGGGACGTTCCGTCCACAGCACCTGCTGTGTCATCTCCCCGTGGCCGCCATGAAGAAATACTAAAAACTGGTACAGGTGGCTTGAAACAACAGAAGTTTATCCTCCCACAGCTCTGCAGGCCCCAAGTTCAAAACCAAGGTTGGCTCCTTCTGGCGGCTCCGAGGGGGGATGTGTTCCATGCCTCTCCCAGCTCCCAGTGGCCACCAGCGATGGTCGGCATTGGTCGGCTTGCAGAGGCACGACTCTAAGCTCTGTCTTCTTAAGATTGATATTTGACGTAACCCACTAGTCCTAAAATGTTATCATTTCAACATGAAATACACACAAAACATTATTAAGGAGGTATTGTCCATTCTTTTATTCATACCAAGACCTTAAAATCTGGTGTGTATTTCTCGCTTACAGTGCACCTCGATTCAGTCCAGCCACATTGCAGAGTCTCAAGAGCCCCACGTGGGCCGGTGGCTGCCATAATGGATGGTGCAGTTCTAGAGGTACGCGTGTCTGTTCGTGGATTTTCAGAGCTGGAAAAATTATCTAGGTTCTTCTGTCTCCAAATCCGGAAGCATCATTGTCACTGCTCTAAGACCTCCTCAGGTGGGAGGTAAGAGAGTCAAGGGACTTGTGTCTCTGCCGTCCAGATTGGCCCCAGGTACTGGGTGACTCATTTCATGAGTACAAGATCATCAGCCTCTCTCTCCCACCTTAGCCCAACCCCACCTGGCGGAGGGCTCTTCTGGGAACTGACCGAGTTATCCTGCTCTGGCGCCCAAATGGGCTCGTGTGGACCTTATAACCCAGCCTTGGCGTGGGGACTCTGGGGATCAAAAACGGCCCTGCAGAGATGCCTCAAACAGCTTCTGCAAGCCCACGGCCCCGAGAGTCCCAGATTGGCTTTGAACCCCAGCTTAGCCATTCCTAGCTGGAAGAACTGTTCTGTAAAATCAGAGGCATAAAAATACTTCCTTTTTCACAGGATTGACAGGAGAGTCAAATGGGGCTCTGTTAAGAATCACTTTTATCTCTTGAACACTTGCATCGTGTCAGACGTTGACTGAGCTTGTTACCCAGAACTGCTATTTTTATACCCATTTTATAGATAGGAACACTGAGGCTCTGGGAGATGAAATGACTTGCCCAGCATCACGTAACTGGCAGGTGATGGATCCAGGGATCATAGACCCTTTCTCACAGCGTGGTTGTGAGGATGAAATGAATTAGTAAATTAATGCTTTGACAAGAGTGCTGGGAAGTAGATTTCTGTTCTCATGATCATGATCATCATCATCATCATAATCATTGCCAACATCATCCACAGTCTCTGTCACCATCGTTAACATTGACATTTACATCACCGTCATCACCGCTGTGACTGATGTCATCATTGCCATCATTACCCGTGTGTGCTGGGCACAGAGCTGCAAAGCCTACCTTAACCGAGTTTCTTAACCTAACTAAGCAATAAATTGTGCTAAATCTAACCAATAGCACACACACACACACAAATTAAGTTAAGGCTCAAAGACGATTCTTGTTTGGAAGATACACATACATGCTCGCACACGCTCATCCAGGGCATTTTTTTGGGCGCAAGAACACTTCCAGCACACAGCTCTGAGAATGCCTTCAGGGAGAGGAAACTAAATTACCTGCCACAGAGTCTGTGGAGTTTATTTTCTCCTTCCAGGACTAAAAGGCTCAGGGAACACAGCCTCTGTCTTTGGCTTCCTGGACACCCCACGGGGAAGCTGCCAAGTAAAATAACCTCCCTTGAGTCTTTAATGTGCCACTCAAACAGAGGGGACCTTGTTTGGGGCGTTCTACTAACACTGCCAACCAAGTTTATGGGGTCACTGCAAGTCAAGTTCTGGGCAAAACCAAAGGTGTGCTCTTTGGCTTCTCTCCCTGTCCCTCAGGGAGGTCGTCTCTCCCTGACTTCTCCATTCGTCCCACCCCGACCCTGAAACACAGGCACTATCCGATGTCCTGTTCCCCTACACGCTGCTAGTCTAGCAAACTCTTTAAAGGCAATGGCAAGGTGGTGGTAATGGATTTACGTGCAGATGTTTGCATGTCAGTGGGGTCTTCCTGAGCTCCGAGGAGCTGGGTGGGCGGGAAGGAGACAGAGCAGAGGACAGGATTTCAGGACGGGGAGTGACTCTAGAACCACTTGCTCAGTTACACAGGAAGCCTCCCTCTCCCAGCTCCCACCGGCCTTTCAAACTTAACATTTCTGTTGACAACCGAATTGTACTAGTCTCAGCTCTCAGCAGAGCCAGGAAACACCCTAGAACGTGCTGAACTGGGACATTTGCTCAACACATTTTATTGCGTGCTTGCTATAGACCAGGCAGGGTGCTAGCTACTGAGGTGCAGGAAAGGATGATACAAAACCCCAGCTCCATGTATCTTACCATGTAGGAGAGAAAAGTTCTATTCCACTGGCTTGGCGTTGCACCTGGATTTCAGAATCGTTCCTTCAAGTTAGCATTTACTGAGCCCAGCCCGGTGTTAAGTACTTACATAAATTACCCAGCATAGTTACTGCAATAATCCCATGCGGTTCCTGACAGATGAGGAAACTGAGGCACAGTGAGGTTGATAAACTTGCCCAAAGTCATTCAGTACGTCAACGGGAGAACCAGGATTCGGATTCAGAAGCCTTAGGCTGTAGACACACACGGAGGGGCATCCCACGAAGTCTTGGGATGGAAGTCTGAGAGATGCGTTGGGGGGGACCTGGTGGAGGAGAGGGGGCGAGGGGAGAGGACATGTGGGGGAGACTCGGAGAGGGGACCCAGAGAGGGTTTGAGACTTGCTCGAGGGCTCTGGCTCAAGAGTGGCAGAGCACGATCAGCACCCAGGATGTGGGCCTCCAGGCCCGTGTTTCTGTCCCTTCGTCACGCCCTTGACCTGGTGCGCCCTGCTCTCAGAGCAGCTAAGCTAAGCCGGGGCTCAGCAGCCTCCTGAAATAGCTATGGCCTCCAGATAAAATTAGTGCCGAGTCAATGTTGCCCCATTCATCACTCTGGCTTCAACCTTGTTATTTTCAGGCAACATGGCACTGGGAATCAGTGGAGAGAGAGAGAAAGAGAGAGACAGAGAGAGAGAGAGAGGTGTTTCCATCCTGTTGCACTGCTGGGTTTCTAATGGAAAATCTATTATTTCCTTGTCTGAGAAAGGTGTTGAGACATCAGCTGATTTCGGTCCCAGCGTAATTTTGCCCCTCACCCCCTTACTCGAGCATCAGTGTCCTCAAAGAATCCATACCTTCTTCAACCAATGGGGTTTGGGTAGGGTTGACCCCATACTCAGCTCCAAAACCAGGTCCTGCCTGGCCTACACCATTCAGCATCGCCCATCTCCCTCTCCTACCACAGCGATCGGCTCAGGAACAGGCCGATAATCTAATGAGAACCATCGAGACTGGCCAGGGGAGAGAGAGGTTATAGCTTCAGATGGATCTGACTATCTGGGAGAAGGGAGCTTGGGCTCCTGGCACCATCTTGCTACCACTGGGGCAGCCAAAACCTAGGGGAAGGTAGAGCTGCAGAGAGAAACTAAGATCTCATAGGCTTTCTTTGAGGCTGGATCAAGCCACACCTGAAACAAGATCCTTATGGATTTTGATGTCTGTGAGCCAAAATAAATCATTATTATTATTATTTTTTTAGAAAGTCCATTTGAGTTGTGCTTTGGCCACTTTCAACATGAAAAGTCTTACTTGAGTCATCGCGATTGCAGAATTCTCAGGTTCATGAATACCATGATGTAGGCTGTGGGAAACGCAAGCAAACATCTGGAATGGAATCAAAGTTGAAGGGTTTGGTGGCATGGGGGCAGGGCTTTCTGAGAAAGTGATTCAGGGTGATCATGGGTCCAAGAGGCAGAGTCAGCTCTGCAAAGTATTTAAGTGCAGCCCATGGCTTCCTCGAGAGAGAACAATTCTAGTAACTGGTTTTGTCTATTAAATACCTGAATATCGTATTTTGTGCATCATCTCATTCTATCTTTCCTACCACTGGATGAGGTATGAATATTCCCATTTATGGAGGGAGCAGACTGAACCTTACAGAGGGGAGGAAGTGGCGTCTCCAAGTGTCTGCACATGGAGCATACGGGGGAACTGGGCTTGGACACAGGAGGCTCGGACAGGGGAACCCCAGCTCCCAACACGTCACCACCTCCCTGACAGCAGGTGCATCGGAGAACCCTGCTCACCCTCCAGGGGAGCCGATCTAAGGTCTGTGCCTGTGAGCACACGACCATTTTCTCAGCTTAACCTTGGCAGGCCCCCAAGGGCGATGAACACCACCACCCCCAGAACGGCGGGGGGGCTTCGCAGAAGCTAACAGATCACTGTGCTGAAACACAGCAGCCCTAGCAGAATCTCGGTGTAGAAACGTCCTGGGTGTTCGTTCGTTGGCCGGCGTCAATCTTTCGACACGAGGTTCCTTATTAGACGACCCCATCTCAAAAAAGCCCAGAACAGAGTCATCTATTGGATGCTTCGTTCACATCCCCAGGTATCCTGCTGATCCCACTGGCTCGGAGAAGTGAAGACACTAACCCAGGATTACTGAACTAACAGGGGATTCAAAGAACTCACTCCCAACCAGGAGACAACTTTTCAATACACCGGCATCTCCCGACCTACAGAAGCCATCTCAGCATAAGAGAAGATTCCAGCATTAAATAACATTCGGTCTTAAAGTGGGAAAAGTATTCACTCTCGATTGTCTTGCAATGTTTCCGATTACACCAAGAAGGAAGTCTCGAGAAGCGACGAGATCTTAAATGCCTCCCCGACGCTTGCTAATCTGCCCCTGCAGCAGAGAGGGGCCTCTGGCTCAGAGCTCCAGGCAGGTTACAGTGTCTGGCTAGAATTGATCCACCTTGTCTTGGTTATGAGTGTTTATAGTGATTAACCTCTATTTAGGGAAAGTCATATTGATTTCATATTTGTAGGTAAGTTAAGTTCCTAAATAAACAATTTTCAGTAAAAAAAAAAAAAAAAAAAAAAAGTAAGTCGGTTCAAAGAAAAACCAGCAAATGTGGGAGAAAAAAAAAATCACAAAGGTGGTGTGAGACGGAGGGCAGGTATCTCAGAGAGAAAGCAGGTGTGGGCAAGGAAGGCATCATTAAATTAGATCCAGGCTGGAGGACTGGCCTCGTCTACTAAATCTAAACACCCACCCACCCCCGACCCTGTAATTCCACTCCCGGGTATACACCTACGTGCAGTGAGTGCCTCGATCTACCGAAGACTTGTGCAAAAAGGTTCCTAGCAGCTCTGTTTACCAGGGCTCCAAACTGGAGGAACCAGTCACATATCCTTCAAAAGGAGAGTGGATGAAAATGGAACGAAAAAGAAAGGAATGGCTGACCCGCGCAACAAAGCGGCCAAATCTTACAGACAGCACGCTGAGCAAAGGAAGTCAGGCACAGAGGTAAAGATGGTGCGAGCTTTCATTCCCACGAAATCCAAAGGCAGGCGAATTAATCTCTGGCGACAGGGGGACGTCAGGTAGGAGATGACCCAAAGGAACTTTCTTGGGTTAGGAGAATGTTCTATGTCTTGACAATGGTTACATGGCTCTATGTGCTTGTAAAAATCTATTGATTTCTGTACCTCTATGTAAGTTAGACCTCAATAAAGAGTTTTTCAAACACTGCTCCCTCAAAAAAAAAAAAAAAAGATTTGGGATTTAACAGTCACATACATAAATGAGGGACTATGGGTCTTGCATCAATGCCAACCACTCCCTCGTGGGTTCTAGACTGTGAGAAAATGGATTGACCCCCGTTGGGATGTCAATCGGGCCATCGTGAATGCCACCGTGCTGTGTATCTCTCGCTACCTCTCTGGACATTCACCTGCTCTTTTAGCACCTTTCTTAATGGATTTCTTTACGCTTAGTATATTAGTTTCCTGTGGCTGCAGTAGCAAATGAGCACAAACTTAGTGACTTAAAACGACACAAATTAGTTCCATTACGGTTCCGATGGTCAGAAGGGTACAATCAAAATGTCAGCAGAGGCCTCTTGTAAACCTATCTTGCCCTTCCTTGATAAACTTCGTTTCGTGCTTTAAAAAAAAAAAAAATGTCAGCAGGGCTGGTCCCTTCTGGAAGCTTCGCAGAGAATATGGTTCCTTGCTTTTTCAGCTTCTAGAAGCCACCTGCATTCCTCGGCTCCGGGCCCCGTCTTCCTACCACTCCATCCTCTGCTTCCATTGTCACATCTCCTACGACTGTCGCTGACCCTCCTGCCTCCCTTTCATGAGGACACTCACTTGCAATGACGCTGGGCCCATCTGGGTAACCCAGGACCATGTCCCCATCTCAGAATCCTTCCTGAACTTAGACCTGCCAAGGCTATGTCTAAGGTGCCGCAGCCACGGGTCCGGCCTGCCTGGTGTCCAGCGATGTCTTATGGAGGGATGACACTGATCAAAAAAGCCATCTCCTAAGTGCCGGGCACTTTGTTACCCAGGTCTGTGTGACTCCAGGATCCTTTAGCAACTGTCCCCAAAGGACCCCAGGTCTGGGCAGAGGTCGTCCGGAGAGGAAAAATGAAAGGCCTGTCCCCCGGCCCCTCCAGAAAATGGACAGAGTGCATTCATTCTCCAGGTGCTGGGAGGAGGGACTGAGCCCCAGTCTTGTCCCCGGCAGGGGGTAAACGACTAAGCTGTCCTGGTGGCCGCCTGTCATTATCAGAGATGGAATTTCCTTGGCATTTTGGGGAAAACAGATGCCGAGATGTGGAACAAAATAGGTTTGTTGGTCCCTACCCCCGCCCCCCCGAAAAAGCAGGGCTTGGCTCACGCACGTGCAGGGCACATTGATGAAGCTGGCATGGGAGAGCGCCGTGAGCCCTGGGGACCAGGGGTGCTGCTTCCATCCGAGTGTGGAGCGGGCTGGAGGGTCGAGCGTCCCCCGGCCGGTTTCCCAAGGTGCGTGCCCTTGGTTGTCCCACCCTCGAAGGGGACTGGTGACCCCTCCCCACAGTGGCCGGGCAGGATTCTGAGACCCGAGGGAGCCTCGGAATGTGGGCAACTCTTGAGAACCCCAACAGAGGGAATGACAACACTGTCACCTTCAGGCTTGGAAGAGAATCTGAGGCCACCAGCCCCTGTGCCCTCCCTCCTTTCCGCCCTCACCAGTGCTCTGTCTCCAAGAGCAGGCCTCAGCGTGGGCCATCTGCGCTGGACCCCATCTCTTGGCCACTTGGCCTCTGTGCAACCCTGGATGAGTGACGTCTTCCCTCTGTGAGCCTCAGTGTCCCCATCCGTAAATGGGGAGACTGGCGATGACCTGGGCCCACCGCGAGGGTTCGAGGTGACAGTGCGGGTGAAGCCACGGTACACGCTGCATGCGAGGGGTCTCTTAGTTATTCTGATCAGGTGGAGCTTTCATTTTACAGATGAGGGACCTGTGGGCCCAGAGAGGGAAAGCAACTTACCCACGTCACACAGCCCCGCTCGTGACAGGACTTCTCTGGGTTCTGACCAGTTCTAGACCTACCAGAAGCTGCTACCCAGGAATCGCAGAACACACTAGCAGTACTGATCACAGCCACAGGCACTATGCAGCGGGCATTCACTTTGTGCCAGGCTCGGTGCCTAGCCCCTGTATTACTATGCAAGGGACGCCAACGTATCGCCGCAAACGGGGTGGCCTGAGCAACAGGCATGCACTGTCTCCCAGTTCTGGAGACTGGAAGTCAGAGGTTTTCAAAGAAGCCAACCCTCAGCGGCCACACACGGCAGCCTCCAAAGCCCAGCCAGCTGCACTCCCAGCCCAGCAAGCTCCTAAATTAACTATGAAGCTGTAAGGAAGGCGCCACAGCTCTCACGTCACGGTGACCGTGTCTAATATCGCCATCAAGGGCCCGGTTGAGCAAATTCCCTTTATCTCGGCACTTGGGGGAAAATGTCAGGAGCCCCCGCAGCCAGAAATACCCCCACTGATGCTGAACCCTTGGATTCCGGTTTCTGCCGGGGGCAGTTTGTATAGGAACAAGGCTAACCCTGAGAACAACAAAGGATGGCAAGGGCCTGCCTCCCTTGCCTGCGTTCCCCAGCGAAGATGCTTCAGGGACCGCCAGGGGCTTTCTGGGGCAGGGAGAGAGATTCCTCCCTGGGCAGAGACAACTCATAGTCCACGAGGAAGAACAAGAACCGCTCACGTTCAGGCAATCCCAAGCACTTTGAGAAGGGGTTTCACCATCACTGGCTCATTTGTTCAGCAAGACAGTCATTCATTCATTCCTCAGTGAGAGTTCGTTAAGCACCTACTATGTGCCAGGTCCCGTGTGCTGGGGATGCAGAGACGAGCGAGACAGACTCCCTGCCTTCAAGGGGGTCCTGACTGCGTGGCCAGAGGCACAGCACTGGAGGATCGTGGAACTGTGGCTTTGCCACTCTCCTCTAGGTACCTTGGTGCTCCCATCTGTAAAAGGGGCGTCTGCGGTAGCGTCTACCTCGCAGAGTGGCTGTGAGGACGAAACGAGTTACTATATAGCTAAGAGGCTCAGAACAGAGTCTGCCACACAGAATGGTGTGCACATTGGCCATTACCATCATCAAAGCTGGCTGGGGGAGCAGAGAGGGCTACGGAGGGCCGGCTGGAGAAGGAAATGTGAAGAGTGACACCTGAGAAGATGATGTCACATTAAGGAAAGGAAACCAGATGGAGGAAGCGGCCAGGACAAGCATCCAGAGGCAGGAGCACGGTGAGTTTTGATTTTATTCCCGGGGCACCGGGGAGCCACAGAAGGTCAGCTCTGTGTTTCAGGAAGGAACCTGACCGCAGCGTGCAGGAGGTTACGGAACCCAGGCGAAGGACAGGTGGCCCGGATCAGAGGAGCTGGAGGTGAGGGCACAGGTGTCAAAGACGAAAGACACAAAGAAGGTAGCTGAGGGGGTGTGGGTCCCACGAGGCAGGGCCGGGGTCTGTCTTGCTCACCATCACCATCTCCAGGGAGGCAGCCAGGTGGATGGAATAGACGTGGGGGGCAGGGAGAGCGAGGACGTGAGTGTGACAACTTGGGGATCAGCAGGACGTTGGTGCTGTCAGGGAGGAATGCAGGGCTGAGAGGTGACATCCCTGTTTATTCTTCTTTGACACAAGTTTCATTGCCCAGAGATGGAGACGCAGAGACAAAGCCACTTGCCCACGATGAGCTAACACAGAAGCAGCAAATATCAGGCTCCGACTCTACGGCTTTGTTGACCAATCCTTGCTTGGCGCAGAGACCCTGAGCACCAGGACCACCCGGGGGCTTGTTGCAGGGCAAGGAAGGACAGGACATACACGCTCAGTGCCGTGCCGGGTCTCGTTTCACTGCCTCGAGGCTCAGGCTTTTCGCCAAAGTAAAACCCTCGCAGCTGAGAGAAAAGGCTGCCTTCATCGCTGGCTGCATCTCAGCGGCGCGCCTTGGACTTGAACCTCTCACACTCTGTCTTTGCAGCCACCACCACCACCCAAGCCTCTCCAGTGGCAATTTAATCCCAGGGTGTCCGGTTCTCTGACACGCTCCGGGAAGAAGGTCAGTAGGGTGAATTGCAGCATTAGCATAAATTATTGACCCAGAGCTGCTGTGGCCACTGAGGGACTTTTTGTGTAGCCGGCGCCGGGGCTCGCAGTCTCCGACCACACGTAGGCACAGGCTGTGCTGAGGACGCAGAAGGAATCTGCCAAGGGCAGGGCTGACATTGTGCCCCCCTCGGACTGGGTGTTTGAGTGGCCTCGGATGAGCCTCCCACACGATACAGGATGATCTCTGGAGGAACAAGTTGTGTCTGATTTCCTTGTACGTTTCTCTCTTTCTCCTTTCAAGCAGGTGGCAGGTCAGTTGAGACCCTGGCCTCAGGAGCACACTCGCAGCAGCCCACGAAGCAAAGGCTGCTGTGGTCTTTGTGGGACGATCCATCCATCCATCCATCCTGGGAGGAGGGAGCCCCCGTATTGACGTAACATCAAGTTTTTCTGCAGCTCAGTTGAGACTCCTCAAGTCAAATTTGATTTAACTTAAAGAGATTTAAGAAAGTTGATATCGCTGGTATGCCTGAATTTGTGGGCTTAAATAGGTTTCCCGATACATACCCACCACCCGCACCTATTCGCCTCAGTGGAATTCAGCAATTTGTCAAACCAGATTCTTAAACGTGCTGGCCCCTTAAATGTATGCACAGGGCTTGGTTTCAGCCCATTCTTAGAAAGACTCTGCTCAAATTCAACCCAAATTCATCTACTGATCCCGCCGGTGCTGGGTCCAGCTGATGGGAACATTAACATCCATGAAGACCCTACTATGTGCCGGGCACTTTACAAGTATTGTTTTAAACACTCAAACAGCTACTGTTGTTTGGGATATTACTTACTAGGTGCTGAGCTAACCTGACTGGTTACCCTGTGAATTAACCCATCCAACAGAGAAGGAAACGATAACTCAAAGATAACTTAGTGGCCAGGTGAGGTCACCTGGAGCTAAGTGTCAGGGCTGGCACATGTACCCAGGCCTGCCTGGCTCTGGAGTACCTGTTCCTCCTCCTCCTCTTTGCGATGAACCCAATCTCCTTTCTTCGTTTTCTCTCCATCTGACAATCTATTCGCACAATGCAAAGCCAAATAAAAATTATAATTTTTGCTCACCTGAGACTTTGAGAATCTTGGTGAGCATTTTGGGAGCATCTCAAAGATGCTTTCAAAATATGACATTTGAATAATATTTGAACTGCACCAGATGGCTTGTTGGTGTGGAACAGAGTATGTGTTGGGGGGGGCATGTATGGGGAGTCAATGTATGTTTCAAAGAACCCAAAATGCCGCTTCATAAATGGGGTCTCCAACAATTCACTAGGTCTTCCGAATGGCCTGAGAGAGGCAAGGGGTCTTAATCACATCATTTGCATCTTCCCAGACAATGTAGGAGGCAGAACGAAAATGATACTAGTATTTGTAATTGTTTCTATTTATGGAGCATCAGCTATGCCCCGAGCACTGGCTGTGCACTCCGCCTAGATTATCTCATTCAAATCTCACCACCGACTTTTGAAGTAGGTGCTATTCTTATCCCCATTGTACAGATGAGAACACTGAGGTGCAGACTGGTGAAATAACCTGCTTAAGGTCATAAGTGGTAGGGCTGAAATTTGAACTCAGATCTGTCTGACTCAGAGAGACCACATGCTCACCACTAAGTTTTCTGAGGGTTCCCAGTCCTGAGCGGGGCCTGTATTAGGACTGTCACAAGAATCGTACTGCCATTTCTTCTGTCAGTCAATTAGTCATTCAACAACCAGGTAATATAATGAGTCCTTATTCTAGACTCGGTTGAGACACACGAGGCTTATGCGGCTATTGTGCTAGGTATGCGCCAGGAGGGACAGTCATTCTGGCCCTGGGGAAGAGGGGCCCCAGCATGCCCCTAACAGCACCCCATATGCCAGCTTTCCTCCATCCACGTCAAAACTTGCCTGTCCTGCACACCAGCCTCTCATCACTAACACTCAATGGGCTAACAGCAAAACCGCACCCTGTCTGAGCTAGACAGAACCTTAGGAATTGCCCGCACCCTATAGACGAGGAAACTGGGGCCCAGGAAAGAATGAGACTTGGCTGAGATCACAGAGCAGACCCAGAACCAAAGCCCAAGTCTCTCCACTCCTGCCTCGGGACTCTTTCCATAATATCACCCTGTGGCTGCAGGCCCCAGGATTTGGGGCACGATCAATCCAAGCAACTAATTCGCCTTTTAACAGGGGACTTTGATGTGGCAATCGGAGCCTTCTGCCGTGTGGGCCACGCACACTCACGTCGTCCACGCGATACTTCTGGGTGGTATGCAGGTAAACTGTTTCTTAAATTGTCAATGGTTACGTAGTTATTTTAATGGGAATAGTTAGAAAAGTTATAAATAACACATCAAACCTTGATTTCACACGTATTTCATCACTTAGGATGAAGCTGAGTAAAATAATGAGTTGATTTCAGATCTATTTAAAGAAAAACATGCAGGTCTGGGAAACTTCTGGAAGGCAGCTGAAGAAGTGCTGGAGTTTGGAAAACATCATTAATCCCAAGAAGCAACGTTAATGGGGTGACTTTGGAGTGCTGGGCATGGCAGCGGGAAGATGTTTTCCCTCCGGGTCACTTCCTGGAACCCGTTTGTGTTGGGCAGAGTGACGGTCCCCCAAGGAGATCCATGTCCCAATCCTCAGAAGCTGTGACTGTGCCACCCTGCATGCAAAAGGGACTTTGGAGATGGGGAGATTATCCTGGATTACCTGGGGGCCACAGTACCATCCCAAGGGGCTTTCTTTACAAGGAAAAAAGGGCAGAGCTGGAGAAGGAGATGGGTCAACAAAGGCGGAAACCAGAGGGACGTGATTGCTGGCTCTGGAGGTGAAAGGGGCCACGAGCCACACCTTGTGGGCAGTGCCTGGAAGCTGGAAAAGGTAAGGAACCAGTTTGCCCCTAAGAGCCTACAGAAGGAACTCAGTCCTGCCATGACGCCTTGATTTTAGCCTAGCGAGATCCATTTTGTACTTCTGACCTTCGGAACTGCAAGAGAATAACTGTGTGTGGTTTGAAGCCATCAAGTTTGGGGTGATTTGTTACAGAAGCTGTAGGTAACTGATACGCCCTTCAACATCTGTCGTGGGCCATGCACCTACTCTGAGGACACTTGGGATGGAGGGCCTCTGGCTTCCCTCCCAGTGTCTCTGCCCTCCCCGTTTCCCCCAAAACATAGGAATACATTCAATTTATTGCTACAACCATGTGTGGAGCATCACGCCTTACCCAGACGAAAGAAAGCTTTCCAGCGGCATCGTGACAGGCAAGACAAGAGCGTCACTCTCGTCTATCAGATCTGTCGGCAGCCTTCTGTTTGCCATTCTGGGCTTGCTCTTCTCCAGCCCCTGCTGCTTGCCCGGGGGTGGCCTGTGTGGACCACATCAATGGGCTTTCTGCTTCCCTGGCTTCTTCTAGAGTTTGGCCAGAGGGATGCCCTAGCAGGAGACTGGAAGCTGAGTCGAGGATGGTCAGGGCATTCATTTCTTCCTCACTACCCTTTGGGGCCCCCGTGGCTGGCTGAGTTCCTCTACCAACGAACTTGGAGCAGCAGGTGACTCTCTCCATGCAGCTGCTTTCTCTGGGTTCCTGCCTTTTGCCTTTTCAGGCCTGGACGCAGTAACAGCTTTCCACTATTGGTAACTCTGGGGTGCTGCGCCATCCCTCATGAATTTCCCACATCTCACCCCCACTTGTTATTTAAACTCCCACCCCCTGCCCAGTTTGAGTGAGCCAGGATCCCCACTGATACCACCGATGACACAGACACGGCACAGTTTAGTCACGTGTCCCAGTTCAAGAACTGAAACGGGTTAGAGCCAGTGCTGGAGCCTGACTCTGTCTAAAACCCTCAGCCACAGGTTGCCAGGGTGGCTTATGCGCTGTGGTCTACAGAGGCCCAGGGCACAGGTTTTATATACTCATTTTTTAACTTGAATTCATTGCCAACATTGAACAACTGAGAGCTGTCAAATACGAACCCAGCGTTCCTGCTTCTCCTGAAAGATAGAATGAGCCAGCACCCTTCTAAGTGCTTTGTGTGTTAACTCCTTTAATCCTTACAACACAACTCCACAAGATAAATACCGGCACTAACCCAATTTTAAATGTGGGGAAACTGAGGCACGAAGATTAAATCGCTTGTCTGAGGTCACTCGGTTAGCAAGGGGAAGAGCTGGGATACGATCCTAGTACATCCACCCATCAACTTGGGTAAACTGAGCTTTTGGAATCGGCACGGGGATGCCCACACTGCTATGGTCTGCAACAAGCCTGCCCCATGTCACCTCCCTGGCCCCCAAATGCATTCAGAGTTTGCAACCAACCCCTCCCCTGGGCTCCTCTATGTCCCTGCAGGGAAAAAACCCAAGCCCTCCCCTCTGGCTTCTGGGGTGAGCCTGGCTAATGCTTAATTCCTGGGAGTCGCCTTTCTCCCAGAGCGGGCTCTGCCACCAAGAGGGGGGATTCATCATGACCCCTGCTGTGACACACCAGGAAGACGCTCTGTTTGGGGACACAGCCTCAGTGCCTGCTCTGGCATTTCTCTGGCCACATCATGGACTGCTGATTGCGTCCGGCGCCCGGCTGGAGCCCGGCACTCACGTCCCTGTGCTCAAGCACACAGAGCCCTTGTTCTCTCGCTCCCCACCCGACCCGCTCAGGTTGGACCCTTGCCTCGGCCCCGAGAGGGGCTCTAACTTTGTCCTGCCGTGGGCACGGTGTCCTATCAGCCCGCCAGTGGGGCACAAACAAGCCACACAGAGGCGCTTTCTAAAAATCTCTGAAATCAGAGCTGGCCTGGCCACTTCTCCCAGGGCAAGGCCATCTGAATGGGTAGTTTTACTGGGTTTAATTTCTCCTCTCCGTTCTTCCTCCAGTTTCCTCCGAGCGTCCCAGGGGAGGGAGTCCTGCTAAATGCCCTCATTGTGAGAGCCACCACCGAAGCGTCCCGACGCCGTGGGCTGCTCCGGGAGGGCAGTGACGTCCGTCCGTGGAAGGGGATTGGCGGCCTTCTTATCACGGAGCCGTCCTCCCCGTCTGGCCCAGCGGGGGCGGGAGGAGGGCAGGGAGAGAGTTGGGAGAATTGGTGGGAAGGACTGGCTCGACCTCGGGGGGCAGGGGGGTGGACACAGATGTACATTCTAGAAAAAGACGAGAAGTGTCATCTGGCCACAGAGAGCAATTAACCGGCCGTTCGCCCGTGGAGTAGGCTTGAGACTCAGAGCTCTCAGGAGCGGCCTCCATGGAGTCCCCAGTGAGCGAGCGCGTGGCTAACAAACACTCAGGTGGCGCTCGCTCCACATGCCACCGCTGCCTGGGAGGGCTGCCCGGAGGCAGTGGCAGAGTTGGGCCTAGCGTCTGATCGTGACTTTGGGTCTGGCCGGCCAGGTGCCTTGGCCAGGCCCGCCCCTCCGACCATCTCTCCCGCATGACGGACGCGAGGCGGTCCGGGCTGCCTCGGCTCGTCCACCTCTGACGTCCACACGGAGAGCTCCGTCCTCTCCCGTCTTTCTGGCCGGCAGAACCGCCGTCCCCACGTACCCTGCCCTGACCCGAGGGGGCGTCCGCCACTGTCCGGAGACGTGTTTGTGTGTGTGTGTGTGTGTGTGTGTGTGTGTGTTTGCGAGACGTGTTTGGTTGTCACGATCGAGGGAGGAGGCGCTTCTGGCATCTGGCGGGTGGAGGCCAGGGACGCTGCGCGACACCCCGCAATGCACCGCCCCCCAAGCCCCCCAAGCCCCCGCAGCGAAGAATCATCCGGCCCCAAGCCGCAAGGCGTTGAGGTTGAGAAAGCCCACGGCAGGTGCCGGGTCAGTAGTTCAAGCGGCGGGGCCGCCCCCAGATCCTCAGCAGAGCTAGAGCGCTGGGAGCTGGCTCGGGGCAGGCAGTGGGACGCGGGCCCGGCAACGGCGGGCGCTGGCCGCACCGCACACTGGGCGGGTGCTGGGGAGCAGCGGCCAGGGCTCGGGCTGGCGCTGGGGCGGCAGGAGCCCCGGCCTAAGGAGCGACTCAGGTCAGAGGATGGGGGTGTGAGGCGGGGGCGAGGGCCAGGCTGCAACCCCCCAGAGGCTGCACCGGGAGGCTGGCTTCTGGAACCTTTCTCCCCGAGGTCTGCCCACGTGCCCGCTCGCCCCGCACACTTGGCCCCAGCGCTGCCACGCTGGACGTCCCTGCAGGGGACAATCCCATAAGGGTAGAGTTGGCAGAGGGGGTGTCAAAAGGAAGGCCACAGTGAAGACCCAGGTTCACTCCCAAGCATGTGCTAAGCACCTACTGTACGCCAGGGCCCTGCCCCCGTCTCTCTCTCTGCTGTCACCTCTTCCCTCTTTTGCTTCTGCTTCTGTGCTGGAGCCAGACATAATGCGCTTCTGCCACACCCAGCCCCTCCCCTGCAGGGGACTCCCTCTCCCTGGAATAGCCCCGCCCTCCCTGTGTGCCTTCGCTTGGTCTTTTCTCACTCCCCTTCCCATCCCAGCCTCCCTCGTCCTTGGAGAGCTCCTTGCAACCCTGAAATAAACCACCCAGTCTCCTTCCTCCACGTTTCCATGACACTCGGCCTTTCCCGTTGGAGAGCTCGCCGCCCTTCCTTGAAGTAACGTATTTAAAGCCAGCCCTGACAGGACGAGAAGGACAGCACGGTGGTTCAGAGCACAGCTTTTGGTCGGCATCAGGCAAACCCGGCTTCGAACCCCGGCTCTGCTCCCCGCTGCGTGGCCCTGAGCAAACCTGCTTGCCTCTCAGAGCCTCTGTTTTCCCATCTATAAAATGGGGCTGATAACAGCACTGGCCTCACAGGGCTGTTGTGAGGATTAAATGAGATCATCCTTGCAATGTGCCCAATACATAGTAATAATCTTTTATTATTACTGTGACTACCGTCATTAGCATGGAGTTAAGAGCTGAACTCTGGGGCCAGGCATCATGGGTCCGAACCACAGTTCTACCACCTACAACACGTGGAATCTTGGACAAGCTACTTGATCTCACTGTGCCTCTATGTCCTTATCTGTGAAATGGGAACAATAATATTTCATACCTTCTAGGGTTGTTGAGAACATTACACGAGCCAACACATGTGCTGCCCAGAGAACAGTGCCTGGCAATAACAGGCGGTAATTAAGGCTTTGCTAGGATCAGGGCCGGTGGACAGGGCCTGGGTCTGTCTTGTTCCCCACCGTATACACAGCAGGCTCCATAAATACTCGTTCAGCGCATTTCCACACGAGGAGCATGCGGCCTTACAGGAAGGACATATACTGACACCACCCTGTGGCTGGGGTGATCTATAGAGGTATATAAGATACCTTGACCCTCAGAGAGCACCCACCTGTCCCTCCAGGAAGACTGGGCGCAGTGGGCTCAGCCTCAGTTTTCCCGTCTGTAAAGTGGGCTCTTAATAGGATTTTGCTCGTAGGGCTTGGGGGCCTAGCTGGCAACACGCAGCCGGCGTTGGTGCATATTGACAGCTTCCGGGACAGGCCCCCTGGGAAAGTTCCCAAAAAGGGAGGGGAATGGAGGGCGTGCTAAAATGTGGGGAGATTTTCTTTAAAACCACAAAGCTACTGCTGCGATTAGTCTCTATTCCAGCAGCTAATTAAGCGAATATTGAGTCCTGATGTCTTTGGATGAAATGGAATAACCCCCCCCACACACATTTGCTCAGCAGTTTGCTGGTGTTTGGCCTGACTGCTGCCACCCTCCAGCCGGGTCCTGCCAGTCCCCCTGGGCCAGGAGATCAAGATTAAGGACCAAGAAGTTTCACTCCGCCGCCAGGGGGGTTTGGGGATTTTACAGGGCTCACTGCAAGTCACTCTGAGGCGCAGCCTTCAGGGATTAGCATGCCAGTGGGACTCCTTTGATCATGTCTCCTCTGTGGGACACCTGTCACCTGGAGGGGGCTGCATCCCCTCAACCCCTGCCTTGAAGGTCGCCTCAGACTCTGAGGCAGGCAGGCCCAGCTCCGTCCCTGCTGTGTGACAATGGGCAATTCACTCCGCCTCCCTGGTCTTCAGAGCCCCCATCTGTAAAAGCAGGAGGATACTAAGAATCTCCTGGTGTTGTCATCAGGGGCTCTGATGAGGTGACCATCCACAGCGTTTAGCACAGTGCCTGGCACGTAGCAAGAGCTCACTAAAAGGCAGTCATTGTTACTATACAATAGCATCCGACACTTGGAAAGACTCTAAACTTGCCTTCTTTGTTTCGAGACAGGGTCTTGCTCTGTCACCCAGGCTGGAGTGCAGTGGTGTCATCACAGCTCACAGCAACCTCAGACTCCTGGGCTCAAGCGATCCTCCTGCCTCAGCCTCCCGAGTAGCTGGGACCACAGGCACTCGCCACTGTGCCTGGCTAATTTTTCTCCTTTTTGTATAGACGGGGTCTCACTCTTGCTCAGGCAGGTCTCAAAACTCCTGGCCTCGAGCAATCTTCCTGCTTTGGCCTCCCAAAGTGCTAGGATTACAGGCGTGAGCAATCGCACCTGGCCTAAACTTGGCTTCTAGTGACCAAGGTTCTATTACTCATTACTGTGTAATTTTTCACATCACCAAACCTCTCTGATCTTCCCCTGTCATAGGACGAAAGGAATTCAAGCCATGGGGAGGATAATGGAGCAGGGTGTGGGGGGGGCGGGGGGGAAGTTATCACCATCACAAATACAATGGTAGCTCCATCCATTCATTGGTTCTGTCACTTACCTATTTCCCAAACGCCTCCCTCTACTCTACCCCACTGCCATTACCCCAGCCCGTTCCTCCTCATCTCCTCACGCCATGCTCACTCAGTCATTCGACAAACATCCCACGAGCACCACCATGAGCCAGGCCCCGTTCTAGGCGTTGGGGCTGCACTGAGGAGCACAGGACACCCCAGCCCTCACGGAACTCACACGCCAGGGCAGCAGCAACTCTCAGCTGGGGGGGATTTTGGAGATGACGTGTGGCTGTCACAACCCGGGGAGGGGGCATGCTGCTGGCATCTGGTGGCGGGGGGTGGGGGGGACAGGAAGGATACTGTTCAGCATCCTTCGGTGCACCCAACAGCTCCCCATCGCCCCCCACGAAGAAGGATCCCACTCCAAATATCAATGATGCCGAGGTGGCCACACTGTGCTAGAGGGGAGACGTGAGCAGTAAACAGAGCAGATAAGTCATTCCCTGGTAGAAGCAGGGCGGGCGGAGCTGTGGAGGAAAGGTAGGGATGGGGCGGGAGGCGCACTCCCGGGAACCAGGATGGAGGTGGTGCACGGAAGTGGCTGGAGTTACTGACAATCTTATGCGGGGCAGGAGAGGAAGAAGTCAAAGACGACTCTGAGTTTTTTGGCGAGAGCATCTGGAAAGATAAACGAGCAGTGCAGCCCCCCACCCCCAAGGGTCTCTGGATGCCGGTCCTTAAGCCTCCCTTCCCTACACAGCAGCCAGGGGAATCCTTAAATAGGCATTTCACACGGGTCTGTAACGCCTTCCCCTCAAGCTGAGGAGGGCGGGTGTCAGACTGCCTCAGGGTGACCAACCACCCAGGTTTGCCTGGGGCTGGGGTTTCACGGAGCGGTTAGCCCTTCCATGCCCAAACTGGGAGAAGCCAGGGCAAACCAAAGCCTGCAGGTTACTCTAATTATATCCCTGAGGTTTAGCAGAGTCTAGTCCCAGGTAAGCTCAGCTCATAGCTGTTCAATAAACGGCAAGAGATGCATAAACGTTTTTGAAATGGATGAACGGATGAAGTTCAGCATCAACGAGTTAATGATCCCAAATGACTAGCTGGGCTTCTGGGAACCCCTGGAAGACCTCAGCCCTCATCCATCCTGAGTTGAGCTCCCAGGACCTTTAAAAACCTGCTCTCCAGCTGGGGCCCGGTTCAAGAGCAGGGCTCAGGCCCATGCACCCATCTGCGTAGTAGCAGAGGTCAGGGTTGTAGGAGAACAACTGAGGCAATAAGTCCCAAGACCTAATTGTCCTAGACCTGCACGCCGGCCCACCCTGGGCCTGAGACTCAGCTCCCCCGAGTCGGGGGAGCCCTGGAGCCCCCGCGTCCCGATTCTAACCCAGCCCTGCTACCGGAGCCCCACCCTGGATAGCTTATCTCCCTGTCTTGCAGTCCTCCGCAAGAGTAGGTACTTGCAAACGCTTCTCAGGTTTGGGGGTTTTATTTTTCTCTTTCCTTCGAATTTTCTTTATTATTTTTTTTTCCGGGGTAATCAACCTTCTAGCCTTATCACGTTCTGAAAAAGGAGCTAATTGTGTCCTCTGGGCAGGTGGCCTCTGTGCTGAGACAAAAGATGCTCCCGTTGTTTTCACACAAGTACATCTGGCCCCTGGGAGAGTCACAGGACGGGGCCGGGGGTGGGGGGGGGGGGTGCCCACAGTAAACTAGAATTACTGGGCGTGAAACAGGCCATGGAAGGGTGTCTTCTGTGCGGGAGGCTGAGGCAATAATAGTTCAGATGAGGTCCCCAAGAGGTAATGATCTGGGGGCACACAGGAGATTTTTTTTCATGGGAGCCAGGACTCATGTACAGAAGACAACATAAAACAAAGACGTACAATCCAGTGGATTGAGCAAAGGATGGATACCCCTAAAATCCCTTCCAAGGCCAGGGACGCCACCACCGGGTCCCCAGCCCCCCTTCTGTGTTCCCTGCTAAGCGACATGCCTCCTTCCTACGCCAGCCCGGGTGGCCACCTTCCTGACTATCATGGTCATTTCTTCCTTGCTTTTCTTTATAATGTTTTTACCTAAGCACACGTGCATCCTAGACACTATGATACAGTGTGGTTCTATTCGGATCATTTTATAGCTAGAATCATGCAGTATGTGCTTTTCTGTGTCTGGCCTTTTCACTCAACATTGTTTTTACACACTGCAGCCTTTTGTGGCATCTAGCTGCCGGCTGCCCACTGTCGCTGCTGCGTACTTACTATCCCTTGCTAAGTCTAAGCCTCGTTTACTTGTTCATTCTACCATAGTGGACATGAACGTAAGTCCCTGTTTTTCACTATTATGAAGATCATGAAAAAAAAAGTACAAGAAGATGTATACGTATTTCTGTTGAGTGTCTATCTTGACATGGAATAGCAGTCGTAGGGGGCGTATTGGGCCACTTTAGTGAATGTTGCCAGTTTTCCAAAGCCGTTGTAGCAATTCACACTCCTGTCAGCAGCATACGAGTGTCCTAAGGCCCCCTTTTAACTTCATCCGCTAACTCCACACTTTTGCTGTGTGCACGCAGCGGGCTTGGCGCGTGAGCCTAGGAAGGCTGCCGAACAAGCCACAGCTGGTTCCCTGACACCAGCTCCCCCTCCCCGCAGCAGCCAAGCGGACAGTCTGCTGGAGGTGGTGCAGGTTAGTGACATCATCCCACAGTGCTGTAATCACAAACCCTGAAGGAAGGATCCGGAGCTTGGGAGCCTCAGAGGAACTCTTAGAAGGAACATTTCATCCGAGACCTGAAGGAGGAGCTGCCATGAACCAGGTGGAAAGGGGCGGGGGGTTGAGCGGGCAGACGGCACAGCATGTGCAAAGGCCCTGGGGCAGGAGGCAGCAAGGTGCATTTAAGGAGCTGGGGGGGGGGGCGGGGAGGAAAGGCCCAGAGAGGTCAAGAAATTCTCCTGGGATAACACAGCAAGTTAGCCAGAGAGCTGGGCCTGGATTCCACTGCTAAGGGTCCTTGGTGCTCGTGGGTGTAGCCTGTGTGTGTGCAAACTGGTTCCCTTAGAAGGCAGGGCTCAGGCACGAGAGGCAGGGCCTCTGGATTCAGCTAAGCGAGGGCTCAAATCTCAGCTCGGGCATGCCCTATTTATGTGGCCCTGGGCAGCTCCCTTTGCCCCTCGGAGTTTCCTCTTCTGTAAAAAAGAAGTTTCGAGAAAGCCAGCTACGGGAGGCGGAGGAGACTGTGTTGGAAAGGGCCTGGTACACAGCGAGAGCTTAGTGACCACAGGGAGCACCATCCTCTCTCTCCCTTTCCCCAGGCTGCGGGGCTGTAGTTTTACAGGAGGAGCTACGCTTTCTTGAGCACCTACTATGTGCCTGGTGCCTCCTTAGGGGGCAGGAGCTACGGGGATCTCCAGGCTGCAGATGGGCAAACCGAGACGCAGAGAGATGAAGCGATTTGCGCTCGAACAGCCACAGAGCGGGGGAGAGCCAGGGTGGAATCCCTCATATGGAGGGAGGGACGGCGGCTGAATTACCTTCTCAGCCTCTGCAAAGGGAGTTTTATCCCGGGAAATCAATAGCGTGAAGCAGGAAATCAGAGAGAACATTAATAATCTCAGGCAGCAAAATGAACTGCTCCTAAGCAGCCGTTCTCGCTGAATCCCATCCACAGAGCCTCTTACGGATACGGCGCAGCTCAGAGCAAACCAGGTCCTCCTCCCGCGGCCGTTACAGGGGACGCCGAATGCACAAGGCGACTGCCCCAGGTTTCTAGAACAACGGGCCAGCGTGTCCTCCCGGGTCATTCACAGCACGAGCTCTGTACGATTCGGAGGGTGCAGGCTCCGAGGCCCCCGTGCTGGGGAGCCCTGGCTTTATAAGCAGTGGAATGAGTGAGTTCACAGACATGCTCATTTGGCCTGCCTTGTGTTTTAAAATTGCCTGAATTGGTAGAATTCTCTTGGGGGGAAAATCTAGAGAGGTGACCACCCTGGGTTCACATTCTTATGTGGCAACGGTGGGCTGGGACTGGGAGAGGCCCCCCCCTGTAGACGGGGCGCTTGGTCCCTGGCTCACCTTCCTCTGCTCTGTCTCCTGCCTATGGGACCTTCCTGTCTCCTGGGGGCGTGTGGATTTGGGAGCCCTCCCTGTATCCTTTGAGCCATTCCAGCTTTCAGCTGGGAAAGTGACACAGCCACAGGAGGTGGGGACTTGTTGGAAAACTGGCCACTTTTGTTAACCAAAAGAGGGAAGTGACTGATCCAAGGGTCTGCAGGCATTAGGGGGGTGACCAGGCTGAGTGCTCAGATCATGGGGTGCCACTCATCGCACTGAATGCTCGCTGAAGCCCTGCCTGGTCTATGTCGTCGCCATGCTAATAATAACCATAATAGCAGCGGCTGCAGCAATAGGTAGCACCTACTTAGTACACTGCATGCTGGGGGCCGTGCTTAGTACCTTGCATACCTGGTCTCACTTCACCCTTACAGCAACCCTCTGAGATGCGGAGTAGGTGGCTTGTCGGTCAGTCATTTTAGTCTGATCAGTAATCTCTTCCCCTTTGCTGGTTAACTAGGTCCTGATTTTTCTTTGGGGACTCACCCCTCCCGGACTAATTCACTCCTCCCCCGACAAAGCTTCAGGGTTGGTCACATGTGACCCTGACCTGGCCAAACAGCAGATCACCTGTGATGGGTTCCAGGAGGCTGCAGGTCTCAATTTCAGAATTACTGGATTTGGGCTTGCTGCTGCCACAATGCAAGCACAGGGCTGCTGGTGGGTATCTGTGCCCAGAAGAAGAGAGCCAGTCTAAAGGGAAGCTCACACAGAGAAAAGGAGCCCAAAAAGGCTGGCAAAGAGTGAAGGAGGAAAGGAGGGAAGGAGGTGGAGAGAGAGAGAGACATCTATGAGATTGTCAAGCTCCTGGATCCAGCCAAGCCCGAAGCTAGCTTTGCTAAGTTACAAGAGCTAATATACTCCCTTTTATACCTGAGAATAAGAGAGTGTAATATATTTAAGTTGGGTTTTTCTGCCACCTACAACCAAAAGGATTCTGACAAATGTGAACACTATCTTCATTTCTATTGTACCTGGGAGTGATCATAGGCTAAGGAGGTTGAAGTAAAGTCCCCAAGACCACACAGCTGTGAATGAGTAGCAGCTGCATTTGAGCAAGATCTGCCCTATACCTAAAGCTGCTAGGTTAGAAATCCTAGGCTCTTACAGGGCTGCCCCTCTTTCTCCAGGAGTCAAGAGTTGGGGATTTTAGAAACAGCAAGTGTTCAGAGCTGCTGGTCCCCGCGGTATGCTGGGGAAGCCAGGGAGGAAAGAGAGGAGGCTGCATTGAGAAGAAATATATAATTATTAGTTCAATCAGGTCCTATAAGGAGAAACATGAAAGCTTTCTGTGGCATTTTCCCAGTGCCATTTTTAATTCTATTGTATCAAAACACGGTTGGTTGGGATTTATTTTTCAAAAAGAAAAAAAAAAAAAAACCTCCTTTAATAATAATACAAAAAAATTCTCTAACAAAAGTGAAAATAGCCAACAGGCCATCAGGTGACAATGGAAGGAAGACAGGGGCATTTAAGCAACTTAAAGCAGATTAAGACACTAATTTGTTGACTCTTTTTTGCAAAGCTCACCTCTCAGCTTCGAAGACTGTGTGTTTTGCATAATGAGGCTGGATTCACGCTGCTCTGTCTGCTCTTTGTTGCGATTTCAATGGGCCCCCACCTCAAGTGGGGGGCGCTTTCTTCTCGCACTGTGGCCAGGGCTTAATGGAATCATTTCATTCCTCATTACCTGAAGTCTTCACTAGGCTTCCCGCTGCTGCAAGCGTGAAGAGCAGCACACCTAGGGGACCGTCCAGGTTCACACGCGCTCAGTCCTCTCCTCCCCCAGAGCCGGAATCCGGAAATACGTGAACTTACATCGTAGAAGGAACTTTGCAGATAGCAGTAAGTTGAGCAACTTGAGATGGGGACATTGTCCTGGATTGCTCAGGTGGGCCCCGTGTCACCACAAGGAGCCTCGAGGAGGGTCAGAGTCAGAGGTGTGATGATAGGCGTGGAGGTGAGTGCAGTTTGGGGGCCTAAGCCAAGGAATGTGCTGGAAAAAGGCAAGAAAGTGGATTCTCCCCCTGGAGCCTCAGAAGGAACACAGGCCTGCTGACCCATTTTTAGACTGATGACTTCCGGAAGAAGTAGAAGATAATAGGTTTGTGTCGTTTGAGCCACTGCATTTGCGGGCATTTGTTACAGCAGCCACGGGAGACTCATACGCTCATTCCACGAACGTAGCATGAAATCTAAGGGGCCGGGGGACCTGTCATGGATCGGGAGGCAGAAGGCCCAGGTTCTGGTCCCAGCCCTGCCACCGACTCTGTGACACCTCAGACGAGTGCCACCATCGCAGTGCCCAGGGGGCTGCTCTGCTGAAGCCCAGACTCACAGGTGCGGCGGCCACAGCAGCCGGCGCCTTCCAGACTAAGCCAGGGGCTGGCAGGGCACGTGGGGGCAACAAAGCCCCTTCCCATAGGGTGACGAGGGGCAAGGGCAGAAGACCCAGGCAAGGCCAAGGGGAGAATTCACTGCTGCCACTGACACCCTGGGCCCCAGCACTCAAGGAAGGAACTGTGCAGGTCCCAGGTCACCACATGTCTCCCTCTGAGTGACACATGGGTTTGCCTCTCGTGATCAGCCAGGACCCAAAACCAGGGGGACAGACACAGCAGCAGGCTGGCATGAAAGACGGTGACAGGAGGAAGCCCCTCTTGGACTGCAGGGGTGGATTACGGGGAGAGACCCCAATCCCAGGAGGGTCTCCACACCCCATCACTCTGCCTGGGCACAGTTCGCAGCTGCCCTGCGCTCTCGGACGGAATCCACCTCTGACACCACTTGAAATAAAAGCTACCCAAAAGCACCGAGGATGTCGACAACAGGTGCTTTTACTTGCACCCTATGCCACGTGCCACTCACTGACTTTTCACTCAGCCCTTCCCGTTGCGTATCTCGGTTTTACAAATGAGGAAACCGAGGCACAGAGTGGTGAAGTCATGGCCCAAGGCCATTCAGCTGAGAAGCGGCAGAGCCAGGACCGGAAGCCGGGCAGGCTGTCTGGGGACGTGGTTCAGAACGGCGCCACCACGGTCCCAGCCCCGCCCCCACACGCCTTCCGAGCTCTGGCTCTGTGCTGAAAACTCCCCACACGTGAGGTCGCACTGTCTTCACAATAGTCCTGGGGATGTCAGCTCACCACCCCCTTTGGCAGATGAGGAAAGAGAGGCACAGAAAGGCGATGCCACTGGCCTGAGGTCGCATGGCCAGTCGATGCACCGTCTGCCCCCAAACCTGGTGCCCCTTTACAGCTGAGCTAAGTTTCCACCCACCCAGCACTGGCTTCGACCAGTCTGGGTGAGTTTCTGTTATTTATTACACTGCACCCCATTCTGGCATTCCGGAGCCTCACATGGGTTTGTTGGCTCCCCACTAATAATATTAATAACGATGATGAATGTTGTTCCTAGCACTTACTGTGTGCCAGGCATTGTGATAGGGTTTCCTGTGAATTCACTTCTTAAATACTCATAGCAACCCAAGAGGAAGGTACTGCTGTTATCATTCCCACTTTACAGATGGGAAAACTGAGGCGCAGGGGTTAAGAGACTTGCTCAAAGTCAGAGAGCAAGTGAGTGAGTTAGATCTGGGCTGCGAAGCCAAGCAGTTCAGGTCCAGAGCCCGTGGTGGGAACTCAGACACTGCACAGCTTCTAAGTCACTCGCTTTGGGGCGCACACCACCCCGGACCCCTCCCTCCTCCCCACCTAGAGCTGGGCTGGAAGAACTCTCCCTGGGGGCCGGCTCTGGGTCCGTTGCGAGTGCGCAGGTCAGAAGGGCTGGTGAGGGAGTCTTCCATAAAAATGGAAATGAGAAGAAGAGCACCTCCTAGAATTATTACAGGTCATTCAGCCATAAATCCTTCCTTGTTTGAAAGTATGTTTCCCCCAATTAATTCCACCCCATGCAACCATCACATTTTTTATTTGGAGATAGACCTTCTCCAATGCCTGAGGAATGACCTGGGAACTCATACCATTCCTATTTTCTTTCTTAAGATGGTAAACTGAGGCTGCTAATCTCAGCCTGGGCCCCAAGAATCCTGGGGCTCAGATAGGATCCACTCAACTGATGGTGTGAAGTATAGAGCACCCAGTCATTCATTCTCTCAACAAACACTGAGCACCTACTGTGTGCCAGTCCCCTCTTGGTGCAGGGACACAGCTGTGAATGTGAAGCGCTCTGCCCTCCCGGGACAATTATACATGTGTCCTCTCTGCCCTCCCATGGGGCAGCCCTATCCAGTTCCATCTACTCAGACCCTTCTCCCAGGGCCTAGCTCGGGCTCTGGCAGCACTGGCATGAGGCAGGCGCCCAATCGGGGAGTGTTGGATAAACCAATGAATGCATGAATACACTTATGAATCAAGTGAATCACTTAATAATGTCCATGGAAGAGGAAGCTGAAGTTCAAAGAGAAACCTTGCTAGAGATGCCCCAGCTGGTTTGAAAAAGATGCAGAAATTCGTCTCCCCACTGGTCCTGGACAGATGCCCACGGACACTTCATCACTAGGAGGAATCTTTAGGCCCATTGGAGAAAACGACTTGTCTTCCGGCTTGTAGGATCCTTGTTGAGTGTGTATTTCACACTGGGTATTATGTCATTGAGTGAATGCCTATAAGAACCCTATATGGTGGACATTATTTTTCCCATTTTACAGATGAAGAAATGGAGGCACAGTGGATGCAACTTGCCTATAAAGTGACAGAGCTAAGATCAGCACATGGGCCTGTTCAATGCCAAAGAAAGACCAGTCTCTTAGCCTCCACTCCCGAGGCAGATCAGAATCAAACAGGGCACCGATGTCCAGCTACCAGACGTGCATTAGGAAGGCAACACCGTAGGAAGGAAGATGCCACCGTATTCCTTTGAGCCTGGGGCATGTATTACAGGCTGGCTCGCCCAGCTCCACCCCAACGTCCCGTCCTGGTTGTGGGCCTTCCCCATTGTTCTCTCTCCAGCCTTGTTTCTGTACGTGACCAGCTCCCACTCGAGACACAGAAGACGGAAGCAAATGCCACGAGCCGGGGGCCGTCGAGCTGCCCCTTCTGCCACGCACGGACGAGAAGGCATGTCGGCTGCCCGCAGCAGCTGCAGCTCGTTCGCGGCTGTCCTCGGTGTACGGGGGGTGACACCAAGGCCAGAGAGCAGGCCCTGGCTGCTGCTAAGTGGCTGAGATCTGAACCTGGGTCTGTCTGATTTCAAAGCATGTTTATTTCCTGAGCACCTCCCACGTGCCAGACACTCTTCTAGGTACAGTCAGACGTCACTTCCCCAACATGGTGAAAAATGAAGAGTTTCGTGTAGGTGAATTTTGCCGACACCTGAGGCTTTATACACAGAAACACGTATTAGCCTAAACCATGAGCTCAAAATGTTTGATACAAGGAATTATTCCTTGCCCTTGGCCCTGCCTACTAAACAGGGTTGAACTGTTGTTTCTTGGGGCTGCCTCGGAGGCCAGCAATCGCACCGTCCTATAGCAGCAAGCTAAATGCAAGCTACCGAGATGAGGAGGTCATTTGACCCGTGCACTAAATTCCCCCCACACTGTGATTCTTTTGTTTTCATGCTTCTTCTTTTACAATCTCTTCATCCGTACCCTCATTCTCAGGCTGTCAGCTGTTGCTCCTGTCTGCTGTCGCTGTGCTTTCTCCACCATCCCACGCACTTCTTGTGTGCTCCTTCTCTGCGCCATAAGCCTGGGAAATCGGGTCACCGAGCTTATCAGAATCGTGTGCAAAGCAAGAGTAAACAGTCTCTGAGTGAGAGAATACTGGCTCTGGTCTGATACAGACACTGAGACAATTAAACTGGACTCCTGTCTTTTTCTGTTTTATACGTAGCTGAGTTTCCAGGACAAATGGCTTGCAGTTATGATGGCGATACACTCGAGAGCTACGTGAAAATAAAAACTCATCTGATTGTTCCGACGAGTCTAGGTTTTCTACCTGGCCCACAAGTTGGGGATTCAAAATGCAAAGAGCTCAGGTCACTGGCTTATCAATGGACACCCTAGGGGGAGAATTCAGGGACATCCTAGCAAAATGGGGCCTGCCTTGGGGACAACTCAAGAGAGGAAGAAATGTAGGAGACCTACTGTCTCTAGGCTACTACTCTATACTTCGATTCAGCTCATCATGGCAAATGTCATGTGGCCCCTTCCTGGAAGCTTGGGGACTTTCTATGAAACTGCAAAGCCAGAGCCCGGAACACTCAGCCCGCAGACCTGTCCGAGTCGTCTGCTGTTCACTGTCCCTGCAGGGGGATCCCCTGTGGTCCAGTCACCCAAGCCCCCCCCAGCCTCAGCCTCGCTGCTAGACCCATGTTTGCCATGCTCAGGCCTGTGGAGTGGACCCTGGCCTAGCTCATGCCATTTCCACGTTAACGAATGAGACGGAGAGAAAACAGAAAGGCTCCTTTGAGGAGTTCCTGGAGCTGCTCATCGCTCCCACCAGGGGGACACAGAGGAGGCAGCATATCAGAGCGGGGAGGCAGGAGAGGAGGACAGCTGAGAACACAGGCTTTGGGGTCAAGCAGACCCCAGGCTCTGCAACTTCCTGGCTGTGTGACCCTGGACAAGTGAATGAAAGTCTCTGAGCCTCAGCGTTCTCATCTGTCAAGTGGAGACGGGGTCCTTTAACTCACAGGACAGTCACAGGGATTCAGTGGGAGTGAACATGCAGCTCTGATGACAGTGCCAGGTGCTGCAAACACCCTCCAGGCAGAAGCCATGCTGACTACGATGACAACGACGATCATGATGATTCACCATCAGGAGCGTCTGCAGATCAGGGGCCTACAGGACCACCTTGGGCAACACACAGAAAGGCTTCGGAGCTACTCCAGTTAGAAGAGAAAATGGAACCGTAAAAAACCAGACCAGAGAAGTCCTTAGCGATCATGTATTCTTTCTCTCCCATTCCGCAGATGGGAAAACTGAGAGCCAGAGAGGGGAAGAGACTTGCTCAAGGCCACTAAGTCAGTTCATGGAGATCTGGGACTCATATCTCTTCAATTCCCATTGAGGGACTCTTCCTGTTGCCTGCCACTCCCAGGACAACAGCCCTGGAGTTCAGAGGAATCAGCAAACACCACAATACTTGGCAGCAAGGCTAGCATCGTGAACATCTAGGTGGGAGAAGCACTGTGCTGGCTCAGGCCCACCTGCACCCCGGTAGGTACTCACTCCAGGATGCTTCAGTTGATTGGGAGTGGAGCTGGAGGTGGGGGGACACAACTGTCCTCCCAGATGTCCAGGTAAACCATGGTCACCTGCCTCCTACTGTCTAGGTGGCCTTGGGACATCTCTTCCCCTCTCTGGGTCTCCATCTATCCATCTAAAAGTTCTCCTAACTCCCAGAATCCGTGGAGCGTCTCCTGCCCCTCTCCTGGCGCCTCACCTGGGCTGAATGTCAACCCCACAAGTCACCGATCCACAGTGATTCAGCCAAGTCCATCGAATTCTCGCCTTGGTCTTCCTTGTCCAAGGGCCAGGACCGTGGCTGGGATGTTAGCTCAGAAGTCAGCAAATGATTTCTGTAAAGGCCTGGACAGTAAATACTTTAGGCTTTGCAGGCCATGGGGTCTCTGTCACGAATACTCAACTCTGCTGTTGTAGCTCCCCAGAAGCCATAGACGATATGTAAACGAATGGGCTTGGCTGTGTTTCAATAAAACTTTATTTACAAAAATAGGCGGTGGGCCAGACTTGGCTTGTGGGCCATAGTTTGTCAACTCTTATTCTAGATCATTCTAAGCTGGGTCCTACACCTCCTCTGGGACTAGAGTAACCAGCTTGCCCTGCTTTGTGTGGGACTCTCCTAACTTTAGCACTGAAAGTTCTGCATCCTGGAAAACCCTCTCAATTTCAGACGAATCAGGATGGTTGGCTGTCCTAGCCAGGATACGGAGGCTCCTGCTTTCTCCCATCTCTGCATTGCTCTGGCCATGACACTCAACTGTCTTCTCTATCAGGAGGAGGAAGAGGAGAAAGACTAGGAGGAAGAAGGGCTCCCATGTACTGTGGCTTCCGACATGCAAGGCACCATGCGAAGGACTGTGCCAACATAACCTCCCTCAGTCCTCAGAACGACCCAGCGAGGGGTGGCTGGAGCTGCTCCCAGTATGGGGTGAAGGCTGGACTGGGCCCCAGTCTGATCTGCCTCCAGGCTCTCCTGCTTCCTCCCCAGGCTACAGGCTCCTTGAAGAGTGTGACACTTAGGAGATTCTGAGCAAATACTGATGCTGAATGAATGAGTGTGTGAGTGGACGGACGGATGCATAAATGAATACATGAGCAAATCTCCCCACACTCAGACACCTCCCACTTGTGTGACATGATTCATTCCCGCCAACCCAGCCTCCAGGTGAGTTACAGAGGAAATGCCAAATGCACGCTATGACATCAGTTGCGTCAAACACGCCTGCTGGCATGGGGGAGGCAATATGACATTGTGGTTAAAAACCTGGGTCTCTGGCATCAGGTGAGCTGTGTGCAAATCCCGGGAAGTCCGCTTCTGGGTGGTATCACCTGGGCTAGTCCATTCACCTCTCTGAGCCTCACAGGTTGTAACAGAAGTCTGTAACAGAAACTGCCTCGTATGGTTGCCATGAGTAACAGGTGACAGGTAGAGCCCTCGGCATGGTGTGTGTACTTGGTAAGCACCTCATAAACGTTATCTACCATTATTATTACTGTTGATGTCGGGAACAGGCAGAAAGCAAGGTAGGCATGGGATACGAACAGTGAGAAGTACAGGTGTTCATTGTGCAGCTGGGCTTCACATATGTTCATTTAGGGACAGGCTCAGGGGGCAGTGGCAACTTCAGGGACGCCCTTCCCCAGCCATGGTGGGAACACACACAAGGTCCCCTAGCGCTGGGACCGCAGACTGGTACCGATCCATGGCCTGTTAGAAACCGGGCCACAGAGCAGATGAGCGGCGGCTGAGCGAGGGAAGCTTCATCTCTATTTACAGCTGTTCCCCATCCGCATAAGCTCTGCCTGCTGTCCGATCAGCAGCAGCATCAGATTCTCACAGAAGCGAATCCTACTGTAAACTGTGCACGCGAGGGATCTAGGTTGTGCGCTTCTTATGAGAATCTAACGTCCGGTGATGCTAGCGCTGGGGAGCAGCTGGAAATACAGATTGCCATTAGCAGAGAGGTTCGACTGCACAATAAATGTAACGCACATGAATAGTCCTGAAACCATCCCCCACACCCCCGGGTCCGTGGGAAAATTTGTCTTCCATGAAACCAGTCCCTTGTGCCAAAGAGGTGGGTACTCCAGTCCTAACTAAGGCTTACCCTTGGAACGGCCACACAGTCTCTTCTGCCTGACTCTAATGGCCAAAGTAGGTCACGTGGCTGAACCCTGAGGGAGGGAGAAGGGGCATGAGCCCTGCCTCCCCCTTGAATGAGAACGGCAAAGTGTCATGGCCAAGGGCATGGATACTGGGAGCAGGGAGGAAATGGGGCACCCACCCAATTGATGCATCCATCCCAATTAAGCCAACACACCTTGGAAAGGAGCCTCACACTGGCCTGGCCCAGCCCTTCCCACCAGCTTCTCCTCTTCTCACCAGCTTCTCCCCTCCCCATCAGTTCCTCCCCTCCCCACAAGCTTCTCTCTTCCCTACCAGCTTCTCCCCTTCCCACCAGCTTCTCCCCTCCAGGCCCTGCCGTATCAGCTCTTGTGCAGAATCTGGAAGGTCCCTACAGAGTAGCATTTGCAGTCTATGGGGACCACAGACCCACCCACACTCCACCCCAGTTCCCATCTTCCCAGCATCTGGACGTGCTCCAGGGAGCCATTAATCTCGGGCAATTTCTTCCCTCACTTGATTTGTTTATTTAAGGAAAACAAGTTGCTCCTAATTAGAAACACTGTTGCCGAGACGTTCCACACATCCTAGGCGGCCTATTTTCAGACCTTCTGCCTAAAATTATACCTGCACTTTTAACATCTGTGAGTTTGTTCAGCAACTGTCCTAAGTGGAGGCTCCCTGCGAGAGAGACTGGGGCAGTTGCTGGGGGCCAGGGAGGCGGGGGCAAGCGGGGATCCACGGAAGCCCAGTGAACAAAGGCGCTTGGAAAAACGGACACGCAACATCCAGCACTGCTCGGAGCCAGCACCGACTGCTGAATCGACATTTAGAAGGTGCACAGCACAAGCACAGTGCAGGCCTGAAGAGCAGGAGAAGGTGGTCGTAAAGGTTCAGAGACGGTTTCTGTTTGGAAGCTCTCCAGTGTGTTCGGATCCACACACCCACACACACACCTACAACCCCAGGGACGCTCAGAGACACCCTCAGAGATATGCCTGCACAGAAGTACGCACAGACACGTGAGACATTGCATGAAAGCAAAAGTTACGCCGCTGCACGGACAGGCAGACATGCTCAAAAACACACATGTGTACACCCAGAGACATGCAAAAAGCTACAGTGCGACACCCCAAGTACACGTACGCAGACACTTGCACACACAGAGACATGCACAAAAGTTACACTGCAACACACAGAGACATGTATTCATGCACACAGAGACACACTCAAATGTACTCTGCAACCAACACACTCAGACACCAGCACTCAGAAACACACAGAGGTATGATCAAGTGTGCAATACTATACAGAAATACACACACTCAGAAACACCTGTGTCTACACAGAAGTACACAAAAAGTTTACGCTACAATACGCATAGGCACACACCCACAGAAACACACATGTACACAGACTCAATCAAATGTACACTCGAACACGCACAGATACACATGTTCAGAAATGCTCACATATACACAGAGACACTCATGGAAGTTACACCACAACAAACAGGTGCACACACAGACACAGAGAGAGACAATCAAGTGTGCAATGCTATACACACATATGCACATAGAGACATACACAAAGGTACACTGAAAAACGTGTGGGTGTACAATGCCTGTAAGTGCATAGCACAAATTGACACTCACATCGCCGCAGGCACGTGTGTACACTCACAAATACGCAGCTACTCGCGAACGCACACATAGACATGTACGGACACACATGTAGCTACTAAAACATGCACCTGTAGCTACCAAACAGGCAGATAGGCACAGCCTCTCAAACACAGGTATTCCGGCACAAACGGCTTACAGCACGCATCCTAGGAATGTGGGAAGCACACATCTGTGCAGGAATGAACATGCCTGGCCACAGACACACACTCGACTCACATACACACAGCTGCTTAACACTCGCAAGTGCACGCACGTAGGCACACTTGTATCAACTCACACATGCACCCATTCTCTTGCAGGCATGCACACACACACACACACACACACTCATGAATCCACAGGCATCAAAGACACACTCATACGGACATTTTTCACACATGTGTGCACACACATACTAATAAGGTTCTCATGTAAGCATGCTCACATGAGCACATGAGCACGTGTGCATGAACCTGTGTGTGAATGCACATGCATGCACACATTCACACACGTGTATCCTCGCACATGCCTCCTGCTCCCCCAGGAAAACAAACTGTTCATTTTCTCTGAGTCCTAAAAGTGCAGCCCACAGACTAAGCTAGCACACAGCGCAATTGCTCCTGCCCTGGTCCCAACTGCGTGGCCATTAATTTGCTCCATGCCAGCGAGGACGGAGTCTGCCGTAAATTACCCACCAGTGGTTGGGTTCAGCCTGAACCCAGGGCAACCCCTCAGTCTCAGAACCGCCCAGAAAGAAATCAGACTGGCCAGCCCACTGCACTCCCCACAATCTCAGCATCCCCGCCCCCCCACACCCACACACAGCGCTGTAAGACACCTCTGTACCCCGCGTGGCTGTTCCTGCCAGGAGCGGCAGCCCTCAGGCTCTCGGCAGACTGGGTGCCTCCCATCTGCGCACGCTGAAGTTCTCCACCCCGGGTCCCTGGACAGCTGCAAAACTGAAGCCATGGAGACAGCTTACCTCCGCCCCCTCCTGTCCTGTAGACACAGCAGCTGGGCACATCCAGCCCTCCCAGGCCTCCCTGGGCTCCCTGCTAAGAGCAGAGTGAGCTGCTCCCAGCAGAGCTTTCATGAGGAAGCAGGAGGGGGCGGAGACTGCACTGTCAGGTGATGGAGAGAACAGGGGCCCTGTCCCCCACTCAAGGAGCAACCAGTGTTCAGTGGGACAGGGCCAGCCTCCCTGGGGAAAACGCCACCCGAATGCCCATGCACGAGACCCAAAAGCAGACAGCCTTGGTGCTGCCAACGTTGAGCTCCACACTTTGCTAACCTCTGCACTAAGCACCCTGCACACACTCTCCGTTAGTCCTCCCACCAGCCCTCCGAAGTAGGAGCTCTAGGCTCCCTGTTTTACAGTGCAGAAACCCAGGCGTGGAGAGGGAAGTGACTGATCAAACTCAGATCTCATCTGAGTCCTAGGTCTCTTAAATTCTAAATTACATCACCTCCTGGGATCTTGAAAATCTCATTAGCGACAATCACTCAGGGCCATAAAGTGTCTGACCTGGGACCTCTGAGGGTACATGAAATCTATTCATTTTAGAGAAGCAGCAACTGGAGCCCAGTGAGGTCTACTGATTGGCCCAAAGTCACACAGCAAATAAAGGCAGATATGGCGCTCAACCTCCTGACTCTGAGATGGGGCTTTTCCCAGAACATCAAACACTGGCTTCTGACAACCTAGGGAAGCAGCTCCGAGCCTGGCCTGGGATCAGAGTCCCAAGCAGGAGTAGGAGGTTCCTTGGGGTTCTACTCATACCCCAAGAACTGTCTAAGAACTATACACCAATGCTACTCCCCAGAGGCAGATATCCAGCCCAAGTAGGCAGCACGATGTCACCTAAGAGGCTGCAACCACGGGGGTGGCTCCAAAATGATCCCCAGAGACCAAGTGACCTCCTTGGAGCATGCTTTTTCACAGGTAGGAAAAATAATCTGGCCAAACTCATGAGCTATGTGTGGGGCTCGGCAGAGCCTCCAGGGGCCTGGCATGTGGGAGGACCACTCATATCCCCAGGGCTGGGGACGAGGAAGCCAGGAGTCCCTACCCACTTGTCCCTTTCAGGCCCTTTTCTGCAAAAAGTTTGCACCTCCCCAGGCTCCAATTGCAATAGTCTCATTGAACAGCCCAGGAAACTTCCCCAATTTTTTTTTTTTTTGCTCACCTAAGAAGCAGCCCCTTTGGAGATGCAAAAAATGGGACGTGACCACCCCTCCTCGAGGGTCTGCCAGGGAGGTGAGCTGGCTCTTAAGAAGGCACTCGGTGCTGCCAGAAGGGCTTGGATGGAGGTGATCTGGCTGTGAGGGGGACCCCAGTCTCTAGTTCTCTCTCCCCTTGCACACACACACCCCAGAATGGGCATGAGCAAGTCTGCAAAGCACCCTGCACAAAGCCCATCGCGCGGGCAGCCTGGCTGTTGGCTCAGGCGACAGGCAGCCCGGTTCACCCAAGTATCACCAGCCACAAGCACCTGGTAAGGCCAACTTGGAGATAAGACTAGTGCGCTCTCCCTTGGAACTCCGAGCTGGCCACCAAGAGGGGTGATTCATGAATCAAATTAAAAGGGCCCGCTGCCCTTGCCCTGGCCCATCGAAGCCCGAGAAGCCTGGGAGCGCGTGGCTTTGGGGAGCGCAGCAGTGCCCCCAGGAAGGACGCCTGGATGAGCCAGAATGTCGCACCCCCTGCCACGGTGAAACTTTGTCACCTACCCGGAGCTGGGCTGTCAGCACTCTGGGTTCCTCACGCGCCCGCTCTGGGAGCTGGGACCCCCAGCCCGCGGGGACGCGCTGGACCTGGCAGCCCAGATCTGGGAGCGAGCGACGTTTCGCAGCAGCTCGGCGCCCGCTCCCTCGTGGAGCCTTCTCACCGGGTCCCGGCCTCTGAGTCCTTACCTGGGGGTCTCGGCCACTTGCAAACTCTGCCCGCGGAGCTCGGCAGGCACCTGGGGTCCCTCGCTGCGACTCCCGCGTCCCGCCCGGCTGTGTGGGCGCCTGCCCGGCCGCCGGCTGCTGCAGCGGCTCCAGGAAAGCGGAGCCCGGGTCTCCTATCTCGCCGCCCCGCCGAGGCTCCCCCCGCCGGGCCGGGCCGGGCTATCTCTCCCGGTCTGGCGCAAGGGGCATCCTCCGCGCCTCCAGCAGGAAAGTGGGAGAGCGCGCGTCCTGGTCTGCAGCGGCGGCGACAGCGGCGGCCGCGGGCGAGGACGCGGTGGCGACGCCAGCCGCGGAACCGGGAGGCGGGCGGGGGCGAGAGGAAGTGAAAGCCGGCGCGGGCGAGCCCGGCTCGGGCAGGCGGGCGGGCGGGCGGCACTGCGGGAGCCCGCGCCACGGCGAGGCCCCGCGCGGACACCCGCCACCCGCCCAGGGACGCCCGGCCCGGTGCGCGCGGGGCGCGGGGCTCCGGCCGCCTCCCCTGTCGCCCGCTGCTGCCTCGCTGCTGCTGCCTCGGTGGCCGCCTCGGTCGCTCCCGGGGACTTCACGTCTCCTGCCCGAGCTCCCCGCGCCGCCGCCGCCAGCAGAGCGCCCCAGCCCGGCGCTCCTGCACGGAGCCGCAGCACTGCCTACCGCTTAACTCCTTGCACGCCGTCCCCCTCCCGCAGCCCGGGGCGCGGGGCAGACGCGCTGCCAGCCCGGCGGGGGGTCGGGCAGGGGCCTCGGCCTCCGGGCCTCAGTTTCCTGGTCTGTAAAATGGGCTCAAGACCCAAGTCGCATAGGGTCGCTGGAAGAATGGACTGAGCCGATTACGCGAAGCTTCAGGCTGCCTGGCTGGATCCAGCAAGCGCCCCATAAATGGCAGAGCGTTTGCTGCTGCCGCTGCGGCCTCCGCTGTGGGTCGGAGGCTCGGCAAGGTGCCGCGTAAATAGTAAACGCCCAGTAAACAGCGGTGCTGTTTCTTGGTGTTTTAACAGGTGGTAGACTTTAGCTGTGTGACCTCTGGGTAATCGCTCCCCCTCTCTGAGCCCGTTGCTTTCCAAGCTCTGAGAACTTGGGCAAGTCCCAGCACCCCTCTGAACCTCTGCATCTTCATCTCTAACGTGGGGACAATAATGCCAGCCTTCGAAGGCTTCTCAGCCAATCCCTGGGACCTGACAAGAGCTCTTTCCTGATGGGGTTGATGGCTACATATGTATTTCTGCTAAGTCAATGAACTCTACATGTACATACCTGTACATGTATGTGCTTTCCCGTACATGTTTTAAATCTTAGCTTCTGAACAGTCTGGTTTTGTGAGTGACAATTCTCAAGCAAAAGCATGGGCTGAGCTACTTTCTGGCTGGGTGATCACGATCAAGTTATTTTCTCTCAGTGAGCCTCAGTTTCTTCATCCATAAAATGGGAACAGTGATGGTACATACTTGATAGGTGATTACAGATTAAAGGGTTTCAAGTGAAATGACAAATATAAAACTTGAGGCCTGAACTCAGCCACTATGGGCCGGTGTTGATCACACGTACTACAGTATTATATATGCCCCATTGCAAAAGGGTGTCTGCGAAATAACTGAAAGAACCGAGTTTGAAACTCAGCAAGAGTTGGCAGGTAACATACAGGATGCCCAGTTAAAGTTTTAGTGTAAGTATGAAATTTTACATGGGACCTACTTATACTGGTTTTTTTTTCCTCATTGTTTACCTGGAATTCAAATATAATTGGGTGTCCTGTATTTTTATTTGCTAAATCTTACAATCCTAACCCCACTGTTATCAGCTGTGTGCCCTGAGGTAAATTGCTCAACCTCTCTGGCCTTGGTTGACTAACCTATAAAATGGGAATAAAAGTCCCTTCTGGTGCTGACAAGGGAAAGAAACTGACGACAGTAGTTGGGTGCTCCCAGCACACGTTAAGCACTCCACGTTTGTTCCTTTTACTTCCTGCCATCTCCTTCCCTCCTCTTCTATTTTTTTTCCCTTTCTTTGCATAAGTCTTGAGGTTGCCAGGCCTCTCCCTGAGATTTCTTAGTCTCTTGCTGGCCTTCAAAATTTGGAGATTAGGATTAGCTATAAAAAGTAAGTGGTAGAGTTGTAGGATTTTTGTGTAAAACACATGCAACCAATTTTGGTAAGAAGGAATGAAGTCTAATTCTTCTAGATCCAAACATTGAACAAACTGTATTTTTTTTTTTGCTCTATTTTTTGCCTTTGCTCCACTCTGCATTTATACCTGCCATCCTCTGTGTTTCTAGTTTCTGAGAGGAGTCTCATCTTCTCTCCATGCCTTCCATCTGAGCCCAGAATTTTATTTTTTCTGGCTCAAGTCTGTTGCAGGACTCATGCAGGAGGGAGAAGAAACAAAGTGATCTTTGAAATAAATTATAAAGATCAAAACAGGGTGATGTAAGAGAGTTTCCAGAGCCCAGGCTCAGGTAACACCTCCTCCAAACTATGTTCACAGAACGAGTCACTAACCCATACATCACTGTCATTGGAACCACAGAGCCTAAAAATAGGATTTGCTCTAATTTCCTGAGTAGCTGAAGCAAATGGAGAGAATGTGTGAGAAGTGAGCGGCCTGTGGCAGGCGGTAAGTAACTTCCCTTTGATGGTATTGTTCGAAAGTAGAAAGGAGGGGCCTCGCCTTCAGAAATGTCAGGCTTATTCTGGCAGAGCTCAGAGAAGGACTTTGCAGTTAGCCAGACCTGGGATGCAGCCTCAGCTGTGCCACTTCCTAGCTGGGTGGCCTTGGGCAAATTAACTAACCTCTCTGGGCCCTATAATTTTTTTAAAAAATGAAGATAAGAGTAGCTCCAACCTCAGGAGGATTTTGTGCAGATTAAGTGATAGGCACAGGCGGACTGTTTGCTGCGGTGCCAGCTATGCGTGTATTATGCACGTGAGCCATGGCCTGTTATTGTAGCGAGTCGAGATGGGCAGGATACACTCAAGGCAAAGCGAGGATGCCAGGCATTCAGGGCACTGGAGAGAGCCTCAACCCCGGAATTCAAGCAAGTGTAGGCTTCCCAGAGTTAGGGTTTTTTTAGGCACTAAACAGCTGACTCACACATCACTGTTAGCGTGAGAAAGAGACAATAAAGGTTGAGGAGAGTGAATTGCAACAGGTTGCTGGGACTTGGCCCTAGGAGCAGACCCCCAGTGGATGGGGACTTTTTATCCAAGGAGCTTGGGCACATGGCCCAAGGTGGGATGGGCACTCCCTCCACAGCCCTGTGCTTCTTCTTCGTCCGTGGAATTTCTCTCTGTTCCCTAGTCCCTCCATTCAAGGCTCCCAGAATCCATCCTCCTCTCCCATCTCACAAAAGATGATGTTTGATCTCCCAAGCAAACTCCTGGAGATTAAGATCTGTGTCTTGTAACCACTTCTCTGACCCTAGCACCTACTACGGGGCTTGGCACATAGTAAGTGACCAGGAAAAAAATGGCTGAATGAATAAAACTGCCCTGTCTTATCACAGATATATACAGATTAAAAAAGAAACTTGGAGTTTTCGCCTGTCTGGGCGGCTATAACAAAATACAGTAAACTAGGTGGCGTATAAGATGGTGAGAAGGAATGAAGTTTATTTCTTCTAGATCCAACCATTGATCAAACTCTAATTTTTTGCAGAGGGCTTCTGCTCCACTCTGTGCTTATATCTGCCATCATTTGTGTTTCTAGTTTTTGAAAGGAGTCTCATCCTGTCTTCATACCTTCTATGTGAGCTCAGATTTTTATTTTTTCTGGCTAAAGTCTGTTGCAGGACTCAAGGAGGAGGGAGAAGAGACAAAGTGATCCTTGAAGTAAATTATTAAGATCAAAACAGGGTGATGTAAGAGAGTTTCCGAGCACAAGATCAGAGCTTCATTTCTTACAATTCTGGGGGCTGGGAAGTTCAAGATCAAGGCACTGGCAGATTCAGTGTCTGGGGAGGGCCTTCTGGCTCGTAGATGGCACCTTCTCACTGTGCCCTCCCATGGCGGGAGGGGCTGGCCAGCTCTTTGGAGTCTCTTTTGTAAGAGAACTAATCTTAACCCTGAGGGCTCCACCCAAATCGCCTCCCAAAGGCCCCATCTTTGAATTGGAGGTTAGAATTTCAACATACGCATTTTGAAAGGACACAAAGCTGGTATGATCAGGAGAGTTCAGCCATCAAAATTTCAGGACACAATTGTAGAAGAATGCATATTGCAGCACTTTTTAATGGTAAAAAACTGGAAAGAATCTAGATGCCCATGAACAAGAGAATGGATGAATCAATTCCAGTGTACTCTTAAAGGGACGCACCGAGCAGCGGTGAAAATCGACGAACAGAACTCTGTGCATTGCCATGCATGCATCTCAAACGTCACAGAGCGGAGTGTGGGTGGGGGCAGACAGTTGTCGTAGGACACACACAGGATCTTACCAGCTCACAACATCCACAAACATGAAAAGCAATTCAGTATATTTTTATGAGCACATGCATATGAGTACATGCATAAAAACCATGGAAACACGCATGGGAATGATGAATACCAAATTCAGGAGAACTTCCCATGGCTGGGGAAGCTAAAAGTAGGGTGGGGAGGTTTCGAAAGAACTGTGTGTGTTTTTAGTTTTCTATCTCTGAGACAGTTTGGTGGATACATAGATGTTCATCGTATTGTTCTCCGAACTTTTCTGTATGCCTGAGATATTTTGTTAAAGAAAAAAGGAGACCACAGTTGCCTGTGCAGGGCTCATTCCTACCCCTGTTCTGGTATTTGCTGGCTGTGCTCCTTGAGCAAGGGATTTACCTCTCTTGAGCTTCAGTTTCCCCAATGTTATATTTCCTTCAACCTTACATCTTTGAAGAACTGAATGAGTCAATGTGTAGAAATTATTTGAAGCAATGTAAGCATTCAATCAACCATTATCATAATTATTTCTTATCAACAGCATGTCTGCCTCAAATTATTTGGGAAGTGGAAACATCTGATAAGATGGCCCATGGCTAACCTTTCTCGGCAGGTGAAACCCCTGAGTCTAAAGAGGTTGAGTATGTTGTCCAAGGTCATGTGAGATGCTCTACGACTCAGGGGTCTCAGACTTTGGCCCATGGGCCACACGCGGCCCGCTGAAGACATTTACACCCCCCCCCCAGCCAATTTGGCAGCCAATTCATCCCGGCCAGCGAAATGCGCATGTGTGGAATGTGAGCCCGAACTCTCCAATGGCCCTCCAATGGTCTGAGGGACAGAGAACTGGCCCTGTTTAAAAAGTTTGAGGACTGTGGCTCACACCTGTAATCCTAGCACTCTGGAAGGCTGAGGCAGGCGGAGTGCTCGAGGTCAGGAGTTCGAAACCAGGCTGAGCAAGTGCGAGACCCCGTCTCTACTATAAATAGAAAGAAATTAATTGGACAACTAATATATATAGAAAAAATTAGCCGGGCATGGTGGCACATGCCTGTAGTCCCAGCTACTCGGGAGGCTGAGGCAGGAGGATCGCTTGAGCCCAGGAGTTTGAGGTTGCTGTGAGCTAGGCTGATGCCACTTGGCACTCACTCTAGCCTGGGCAACAAAGAGAGAGACTCTGTCTCAAATAAATAAATAAGTAAAAAAAAAAAAAAGTTTGAGGACTCCTGCTACGTGTTTGGAAGAGGGTAAGCGTATGGGGCCTCCATTTCATTGCTTTTCCCATAAAACCTGCAGAAACCCCCACTCTCTTCCAGGGGACTGACATGGTCAGACGGAGGACCAGCCGGCGCTGTGCTGGGGCACAGATCCCAGAGGCAGGGGACATGTGCAACTTCAGGCGTCCTAATGTGGCTCCACCACCTCCTCTTTTCCCAATCCAGAAGTATATTTGTATCATCGAGAAAAAGATTAAGAATGATAATGTTATAAAGCCATGCTTTTTCTACTTTATATTTCTACATAATCGAAGATTCCATACTTGACACAGACAAGCAGATGTTTTCACAAAAATACACATATGAAAAAGAAAATGCACAATGCATGACAGCCCAGAGCTGGAGACGGGCCAATGTCCATCAGTGGAAGAATGGGAGAATGGTGTTGTGAGCATTCGGTTCTGTGGAATACTATACAGCAGGGACAATGAATAAGCTGTGGCTGCCACAACCATACACGGATGAATGTCACAAACAGAATGTTAAACAAAATAAGTCAGGCCCAGGGGAGTACATGCCGTCTGCTGCCATTTCTACAAAGTTCAAAAGTTGCAAAACTAACCAAGCTGCTAGAGGGCAGAAGGGTGTGGCTGATGGGTGAGAGGTTGTTACTAGAAGTGGAATGGGGGGTGGGGTGGGGGACTTCCTGGGGCTGATAATGTTCCTTTTGTTGATTGTGCTGGTTACAGATGTGTTCTTTGCGCAAATGCTTCAAGCTGTACACTTATTACTTGTAAACTTATATACAAATATTAGACTTCGATTAACGACCTCTTTTAAATGTAAAAATTTGCCAATTTTAGTATTTTAACTTTTATTAGTTATCAATTCCTAAGCACCATCCTGGATTGAGCCACATAAAAAAGAGGGTAAATGTAGGACTCTAAACTAGCATCCCCTCCTAACCCTTGACCTTGAACATTCCGGCTGAAACCAGCTTTCATTTCAGGCTCACTGAAAAGGGGATTGTCTACACAGAACCAGGCCAGGTGGTGACAAGGCCATTACTCAGGACATCTGATCCAGAGAGACAGGCAAACCACCAAAATTATCTGATTTGGCAGATTCCTGGGATCAAATGACCCAAATAATTATCCAACTGCCATGGTGACACCACACACTGTAGCCAAAATATCTTCTAGGTGGACCCTTTCTCTGGGGCCACGTTTGTGGGCAAAGAGAACAGAGGCCTGCACCTCTCCAGGGTCTAATTTCTGCAGGAGGAGCCGTGGGAGCTCTTTGAGAGTCTGCAGAGGACACAGAAAGGTAAGGCAGTCCTGGACCCCCGAGGGGCTCCAGGCAGCCCCCCACCTCCTGCCATCCTGCCCTGCAGCTCCCCTATGCCTTTGCAAGGAGACCCACAGCTCTGAGCCACTGAGCATACATCATTTCATTTGATCCTCCTTTAATCCAACAGTCCTAGGAGGGAGGTAATAGCATTATTCTTATTTTGCAAGGGAGGAAACTGAGGCTACAATGAATCGCCCAGGAGTGAACACTGGAAAGAAGTGGAATCACTTATCAAATCCTTTGCTTTTTTTTTTTTTTTTTTTTTTGAGACAGAGTCTCGCTTTGTTGCCCAGGCTAGAGTGAGTGCCGTGGCGTCAGCCTAGCTCACAGCAACCTCAAACTCCTGGGCTCAAGCGATCCTCCTGCTTCAGCCTCCCGAGTAGCTGGGACTACAGGCATGCGCCACCATGCCCAGCTCATTTTTTCTATATATATTAGTTGGCCAATTAATTTCTTTTGTATTTATAGTAGAGACAGGGTCTCACTCTTGGTCAGCCTGGTTTCGAACTCCTGACCTTGAGCAATCCGCCCGCCTCGGCCTCCCAGAGTGCTAGGATTACAGGCGTGAGCCACCGCGCCTGGCCAAATCCTTTGCTTTTGAACCGATTCCCCAGCCACACCCTCACCCCATTTTTCCCCATCTCTCACCCCAGCCACTCAGGCATCAGGCCTCCAGGTGAGCCTCACATCTGCCGGAGGCTCAATCCATTCAGTCCTCCATGAAGCAGGTGCCAAGGTGGAATCAGAAGTGTGCACAATTTATTGGAGGGCAACTATGTGGAAGAGAGAGAGAGAGAGAGAGAATGTGGGATTAAGCAGTGAGAGCCTCCGGACAGCGATGTAGGTCTGACACCTGAGAAGGGAGAAGAGGAAGGAAGGCCGTGCAGAAGGAGCTCCAGGCTGCAGCATGGCCTGAGAAAGTCTTGGCCAGCAGCCCAGGACAACGATCACCCATCCAGGTTAGGTGGGATTGTAAGGGAGAATTTTTCTACTCCCTACCTAATAATAGCAAGCTAGCATGACTAAGCAACTAAAGAGTGACCTTTAACTAGATTTCAGTCTTGTGCGTAACTGCAAAATAGCATGACTAAGCAACTATAGAGTAACAGCTGACTATTGTGCAGACTTTGTAACCATTTTATTCTGTATCATATAAAAGCTACCATGCTTACACTCCACTTTGTTCAGAATTTGGAGGTAAGACCCCCTGTGAGCCCTCTGGCATAACAGAAGCCTGTTTTGCAGTACTCTCGTGTGGCTCTCAGTTTGTTTCCCGGTCTAGTTTGCTGTAACAGGATAGCCCAGACTGCTAATCTTCAATGGACCATGGAATCAGTCAGCATGTTTTATGGAAGTCAAAATGAGTATTAGTTTATCAGTGAGCTGGTTATGTAGGGAGAGACGGGAGCAAAGTGTGTCTCACTGTGAGAGCATCCATCGTAATTATTTATTGCAAGGCTGTCTTTGCCTCTGGCCTGTAAACTCCACAAGGACAGGAATCATCTAGCCCAGACAGCAAGCCTGGCATGCAGTGGACACTAATTATATGTGGGCTAACAGACTCTTCTAACCAGTTCCTGTGTGTTTGCTGATTGCCACACGCGTCCTGAAGATGTCCCGTGCAGTGTATTGTAAGGACAGGATGAGGGATCAGAATGTTAGAACTGCATTCAAGTCTTCTTATGTGGCCTTAGACAAGCCATCTCACCTCTCTGAGCTTCAGTTTACTCATCTGTGGAATGGGGACAATAATATCTATCCATGGAGTTGTTTTGAAGACTAACAGCAATACTGTTACAACAGTATTTTTATCATCATTATTACAATGAACACATTTATTATGCATACATGGCTACTTTTCGTGTTTGTGATTATTCCAACAAACTATAGGGCCTCAAAGACATGGATATTGTCTTAAAATGTGTTATGGATTCCATGCAAAAATCATATTCGACATACTACGACCCCTCTTTATTGAGAGGAACAGCGCCAAGAGAGACTATCTTTCATTGTCATTTGTTGGGTGTTCGGCCTGCCTTGGAAGGCAGGACCCACATCTTATTTGTCTGCGTCTTGCTAGCACTTAGCAATGGGCTTATCCGTTGCAGAGACTCAATAAGTACGGGTTCCTGACCCCAAACTGTAGCCACAGCCACGTGGCCACGTGCTACATGCACTCATTGATTTAATCCTCACAACAGCCCTCCTGTGGGAAATACTGTTTGCACCCTGCAGAAGAAACTGAGCCCCAAGGGGTGAAGCAACTTTTCTCAACTCGAAGCAGAACGTGCAGGTTCCAGGCCCGGGGGGTCCTGGTTCCACCCTGGGGACTTTCCACTGGGACCCTGGGCTGCCAGGGCCGGCAGACAGGCCAATCCCAGACGCAGCCTAAGCACAGAGCGATGCCCTCATTCTCTCAGGACACTCCAGGCTGGGCTCCAGGGAAATGCTCTTGGAAAGCAGCCTTTTCTGGCACATTCCAATTTAGACACATGAGTCTCCTGGGATGAGAGAGAAAGCCATGGGTCATGGGCTGGAAGATTTTTACCTTGGATTTCAGAGACGTCAGCCTGACCTGGTTACAGAGCTGCTCCAAGAAGCTCCAGTCTTTTGAATGTCATTTATCGCCTATGTCTTCTGTTTAACGATTTTCCAGCGAGCACACTCAGGCGACATAGGCCATCATCAACAACAGCAACGTGTACTGAGCTCCTGCTCTGTGTAGATCGTGGGTCCCAAGGTCTGGGGCCATCCCGTCTACCTTGGCCTTGCAGCCTCGAAACTGCCTTGCAAGTCATGCGTTCCCCAGGTGGGAAAACAGAGGCTCAGGGAAGTTAGGTCACCTGCCCGATGTCATGGTGCTGGGAAGCGGTGCACTTGAGACCTGGACCCAGCCTAGCCGGGGTCTGAGCACGAGACAAGCTGACACCCAGGCAGCCAGAATGGAGCTTGGTGTTCCTCTGCCCACCCCTAAAGCAGGAGCTCCTTAAAGACATATGGCCGCGTCATGGTCCTTGGCACCCTGCCTCCCCTCAACATCTTGTCCACCCCCCGAACCCAGCCACAGCAATCCCCTAAGGCATGCAGAGCTCTGGCTGCACCACGCCCCTGCTGAAGACCTCCAAGTGGCTTCCCGGCATCCACAGCTAAGAGCCCAGACCTCTCCACTCTGTGCCCAAAGCCTTTTAAAGTTTGGCCTCAAGTTCACTTCCTGTTCTATTTCCACTGCTCCCCTCCATACACTCCTCCTGCCTCTGCCCTGCTCCATCGCCCCTTTCCCTTTGCATATGCGATTTCTCTTCCCTGGAATGCTCTTCCCTCCCTTCCACTTCTCCATCCAACAAACCCCCGCCCAGCCTTCTCTTTCACGGGTTGCCTTCCTTTGGGGTGCCTTGGTTTCCAGAACCCCATGGCCTTGCTAACATAGCAGGGCCAGGGAGCACAGAGGGAAGCCAGTCTGGCCGGTGGAATTTTACTGTCCTCATTAGGCCTTTTGACACAATCAAAGAAGGCAATTTCATATCCATGGTCTAGCTCAAAGAAACACATAGCAGCAACCATTTACGTAAGCTGGAATCCCTTCCCCGTCCACACGCACACGCATTTATTGTTTTATTTGCCCAGAAAGGCATAGTCCTTCTATTCAGGAGCTGATTTCTGCCACGCCAGCACTGCGCGTCTGCAGGAAGCCACCCCTGGTAGTGGAGGGGTTGCCCTTGAGTCTAGCTGGACCAGTCTTAGAACCTCATTGCCCCAGCCACAGTGATGGGCCCAGGATTTGGCACGTGACCCAAGCCTGGCAAATCAGAAACTTTCCCTGGGATTTTTCTAATTGGTCTTGGTGGGTGTTTTGTAAGCCCCCAGTTAACCTGGGGCTCTGATACCAGAGTGGCTAGCAGTCCTGCCCTGATGGGAAATGCAAGGCAGCTACACAGGGGTGATTACAGTGTGCCTTTCATGGGATACTTCTTTTATCTGGCAGACATCCTAATGCCTAGCCGTCTGACCTGCGACAGGGGGCTCCCGCCTATGGGACTCTTGTTTATACTGGCACATGCTCCTGTGGCTCTTATCTGACTCATGTCAAGTTTATCCCTGGCTGACCACCACTCATACTCAAGCCAAGACTCGGAGTCTGATCCTGTGTTCTCCCCAGGGTCCTCGGGAAAACCCGGCCTGGGGGAGCCCCTAGTTCTTCAGATTCTTTAGGCACAAATTCGCTACACCACCATGATAGGACTTATGTTTACAATTTTTTACTTACAGATCCAAGGCAAGGAGGGCGGAATGAGTTGGGAGGGCAGTCCTCCTTCCCCTGGTCACTCGTGGCAAGAACGAGGAGTCAGGCAGCAAAAGACACACGTATGTGGTGTGCAGTATGTGCAAGGGAATAGGGAAGAGGTCACGTCAAGTTTGCAGGCAGATGTCGGAATGGTCCCTTCAAAGGCTTTGACAGGAAAGGAGGGGGCCCGGTCTGCTAGGCAGGAGAGATGACTCAAAGTTCTTATCTCTGACCAGGGGCTTGAGCTATCTGGGTGGGGTGTGGCACGGAACTGTACCAAGGGTGACAGAGCCCTGCTTCTGGTATAAGAAAGTTCAACTTGTGTTCAAAACGGACGCTGGGGCGACAAAAATGTGTCAGCATACATACCTCTATTTCACGTGGTCATGAGGCTCTAAGCTTGGAGGTCCAGGGCTGGTTGTCTCCACTGGCAATGAGCCAGCATGCAGACAAAAGACCACAGAAAGAATATGTTGGTGAATTAGCTCCTAGATCCAGCCCCTCCCCAAGACCAGCTACATCCCTGATCTTTCTACAATCAGATCAAAAGAACCAATTGGTAGATCTTAGGTAGGTTCAAGTTCGAGGTGGCTTTTGGTGACTTATAACCATGAAGTTCAGACAAACATGATTTAAAACTCTTTCTCCAATTATATTATGTCACAGTGTCGTCAATAAATATTTATGAAGGGCCCATTATAGACCAGGCACTCCACTAAGTGATGGGAAATGGGAAACCAGAGTGAGATAAAAATACGGTCCCTGGCATACAGAGCTATGCAGCCCAATGTGGTAGCCACTAGCCACGTGTGGCTATTTAAATTTAAAACAATTAAAATTAAGTTGAATTAAAAATTTAAGGCAAGAAAACAAATAACCAAAAACCGTGCAAAGGACTTGAAAAGAAATTGCTCAAAAGAAGACACACAAATGGCCAGTAGGTATACTAAAGGGAGTTCAACACCACTAATCACCAGGGAAATGCAAATCCAAACCACAATGGGATACCCCTTCACACCCGTTAGGATGCCCATTATCAAAAAGATAAGAGATAACAAGTGTCGATGAGGAGGTGGAGAAAGGGAACCCTTATAAACTATTGGTAGGAATGTAAATTGGTATGGCTGTTATGGAAAACAGTACGGAGGTTCCTCAAAACATTAAAAATAGGACTACAGTGTGATCCGGCAATCCCACTTCCGATTATATATCCAAAGACAATGAAATCATTACGTGGACAATATGTCTTCACTCTCACGTTCATCGCAGCATTATTCACAGTAGCCAAGATACGGAACCAACCTAAGTGTCCGTCAATAGAAGATGGATAAAGAAAATATGACACACACACACACACAGAGGACTACTATTTAGCCTTTAGAAAGAGGAAATTGTATCATTTGGGACAACATGGATGAACCTGGGGGACATTAAGGACAAACATTGAATGATCCTCACTTCCATGTGGAGTCTGGAAAAGTCCAACTCAGAAGCAGGCCGTAGCATGGAGGTCACCAGGGGCTTGGGGGTTGGGGGCCCCTGGTGACCTCCATGCTACGGCCCTTGGGGAAGGGGGAGACGTCAGTCAAAGGATACAAAGTTTCAGTTACACAGGATGAGTGAGTTCTGGAGATCTAATACACAGCATGATTACTATAGTTAATAATACTCTATTGTATCCTTGAAACTTGCTAAGAGAGTAGACCTTCAATGTTCCCATCACAAAAAAAGGAAAACTGATAACTGTATTTGATTGGCATGTCAATTAGCTGGATTGTGGCAATCATTTCACAATGTATATGTATATCAAAACATCATGTTGTAGACCTTACATATATACAATTTTTCTTTGCCAATTATATCTCAATAAATCCTGATAAAAAAGAACATTTCACTGGAAGCAAACCCGAGTGTCTTCTTTTTCCTCTTCTCATCTTTAACTTGCTTTTTCAAGAAGAAAATTTAGCTCATTGTGAAAGCTACTTGAAAGTTAATGTTGGAATCCATACAGAAGCCTAGAATTTATATATGTATGTATGTGTTTATATATGTATATATAAAAATATAAGTATGCACACACACATATATATATATAAAAGTAAATATATGTTTTTTCAGAGGTTTGGTAAGCCTTCCGATGCCAATTTCTAAACATGAACTTCCATAAAATGTAATGTCATTATAACTCAGATGTTACATACTCTCGAAATTTCCTGCAAGAAGTTTGGGCATCAAAGCATTTAAAAATAAAGCATCCCCCCCGCCCCCGCCACCACCCAAATCACTTCTTTACTCTCACTTGCCATATTTTGAGTACTCAAAAGCCACACACGGCTAGTGGCAGCAAAGATATAGAACATTCCCATCAGCACAGCAGAAATTCTACCGAACAGCCTGGTCTAGACCCTCCCTAGTCTCCTGACACCAGCAGCACCGGCCTTATCTGGGAGCTTGTTGGAAATACAGAACCTCAAACTCAATCCCAGACCTGTGGGTTTTAACAAGATTCCTGGTGATTCGTATGTACTTTAAAGTTTGAGAAACCCTGCCCTGGTGGCCAATCCTGGTTTAGCCCCTTCTGTCTGATTCTGTCACAACCTACCTTCCCGTGTCCAGCAGAGAGAGGCCCAACCTTGAGAGGGACTTATAAGGTCACTAGCTGTCACTGACCTCTCCCCAGCCACAAAGTAAACTCAAAAGTTGCTGGTCCACAAGCAAAGGCTTCAAGGTACAACACCAATCGTCAGCTCAATACACCCCCTCCCATCCCATCGGCCAGTCTGTTTACTAACAATCTGTTACTAGTAACAAGTCTGTTTACTAACCAATCCTGTTTACTAACAGGATTTGGTGTTAATAAAGACCCCTGGACTAGATTGGGGTTTGGTGACAATCCCACTCCAGGGACGATTTTTCAATGATTCACTTGTTCAGGGTAAAACCACTGCAGACTGCTGAAGAGAGTCAGGGTTTGTTTTGCATCATATTTTTATTTTTTCCAGAAAGAGGAAGAAAGCTCTTGCTGTGTAGTAGAAGAGCCCTCCCTGTTCCCAAGCTGTAAAGAACTTGCCCATCCGTGTGGGTTTCCAGGTTGTCAACCAGCTCAGCCTGATTGAGAAGCCCAGTGAGCTCTTTGAAACACACACACACACACACACACACACACTTGAACTAATTGGTGGCACCCAACCATAACCAAGAAAAAAGGCAACAAACTACCCACATTTAAATTGCAGATTGTGACCTTTATGCTTGAAATCGTTTCAAACATCCTGTTTATAGCTTTGGGGTTCTGGCACTCAATAATCCTCTACATTATACTTCTCAAGTTTTTTTGTATTGGTTTTTATTATGCATTGCATTCTCCCAATTTCTGGACTTTACCCCCAGTTCGTTTCTCCAGAGAGTCTAGGTAATTTGCAAATGCCTGCAGCGTGACTTCTTTGCGTTAATGTTGTCAGTTTATTCTGCTCAGCAGAACCAGCCGCAGAAACTGGTGAACAATCCTTGGCCCTGCCCACTCTTGACAGAGAAAGGGAAGGTGAAAAAAAAAAAAAAAAAGGCAGGGGTGGTAGAGAAAAAGGCTTTTGCTCCAAGCTATAAAACACCTCTGACCCCAAAGGTCTTTAATGCATGGGTCTAAGTTAGCATTCTCTGAAGTGTTAGTAAATTACAAGGGAAGGTGTTAGTAGGGGTTACAAGGTAACTCTAGGTGAAATGGAAGTGAAGGATTTCTTAATGCAGGACTTCTCAGGGCCTTTAAATGGTAAAGTGCATGAGGAACTCTCTTTGGCATGAAGTGGGGAAGCAGGTCTACTGTGTAGTTTCCCAAGTTTATTGAATATAGATATACTTATTTCGCTGGATAATCTCATCGAGCTGATGGCACGCAGCCCACCTGAGAGATGCTGCTGCTTCTGGATATAATCACACTACAGCAGCAAGGTTTTTTTTTTTTTATTTTACTTTTATTTATTTATTTATTTATTTTAGTGATGGGGTCTTGCTATGTTGCCCAGGCTGGCGCACAGTGGCTATTCACAGGTGCAATCATAGCTCACTACAGCCTTGAATTCTTTGGCTCAAGCAATCCTCCTGCCTCAGCCTCCCAAGTAGCTGGGACTACCATTCCTGTCTTATGCAAGGTTTTTATGGCCCTACCTTGGGTGTCTCTCGCTGTCACTCCTGCCACATCCTACTGGTCAAGCAAGTCACTAAGGTCTGCCCAGATTCATGGGCTAGGAGATAGCCTCTGCCTCTCAATGCGATGTATAGCATCTCGCATCCACCACCCTGCTCCGGGCTTCCCGAACGGTAAGGTTTGGGCTCAGAAAGACTGCAGCGTGAGCCTGCTTCCTGGCATTGTTAACATTTCCATTTTAGGCACCAACTGGTTCCCCCTCTCCAGCTGTACCCACAGACCTAGGAGTTGGAATGGATACAGTCATCCCTGCCTTCCAACTTCCCTCTCCACTTTCTTCTGGAAACAAAGCCCCCTTTCCTGAGGGGGGCTCACAGGTACTTACAATTAGCCTTTTGAGAGTAACAGCACATTTGATTTCTCTCCGACACCTGAGGCACAATAAACGTTTGATGTCTAAGTGGATCAAGGAATGATTCCAGCAATAATAAATAATAATGCCATGTACTGGGTGCCAGGCCCAGTGCTAAGGAGTTTGTATTCACTTACTCATTTAATCCTCATCACAGGAATCCTCATTCTATGAGGCAGCTACTAGGATTATTGCCATTTTGCAGATGAGGAACCTGAGTCACTTGCCACATGGATAATAAGGAATAAATCAGAGATTCCAGGCCGGATCTGCCTAACTTCATATCTGGTGTTCTGAAATGCTCTACAACTGGACGGATGGAAGGAAAAGCAGTCAGTACCCACGAAGCTTCTTATTTAAGTATTTCTGCATGCAAGACTCGTGGAGCGCTATTTACTGAATGCTTTCTGTATGCTGTACTCAGTTCTGAGAACTGTGTTTACTCATTTAAGCCTCATGGCAAGCCCATCATGTAGGGATTATGATCGGTTGAGGAAACTGAGGCACAGTAATGTTAAATGACCTACCCAGGGCCACACGACTTATCTGTTACAGCACCAGGATTTGAACCCAGGACTCTGACCGCCAGGGTCCCTGTGTCACCCACTCTGTTACCCTAAGGAAGAGCTTATGTCTACCTTCCAGATGGCAACAAAAGCTGGGACCCAAAAGGCCAAGCCTCAATTGCATTCAGCTCTTCTAGAACCTTCCAAAGCCAGAGTTTTAACAAGCCTGGGGCAGCGTCCTGCCTCCTTCCTGGGCTTTGAGGACATGTACCTTTTCAGTGTCTCTCACCCTCGCCGGGCTCGCCCCCTGCGTGAATCAAACCTTTGGAGCAGAAGGAAAACTACAGCCAGGCCAGGAGCCCAGACTGAGGGGTCCTGCTTGCCAGGGCTGGCTGTCTGAATAGCCCCCATTAATTCTGACCACCGCTCTGACACCAGGGTGGAGAAATTCTAGTTAAGGGGCTGTGAGGGCCCACCCTGCATTCCTCGCATTCCCTACCGCCTTAGGGTGGAAAGAATTTCCAACCGAACTTGGCAAGCCAGGAAAGACTATGGTCTGGCTGCTCCCTCTGGAAGTTGCGATGCAGCCCTGGCAGCCCAAAGAGCCTTTTTCCTCTCCTAAGTCACTGCTAAGAATAACCAGGCCACCTCCACACTGGGGCTGCAGCCTTTTCTGAGATCTCTCCTGTTGCTCAGTTTAAACCTTCTTTGGCAGAAGAGAAATTAGCCTGTGAGCCCCCAAAGCTGGGATTCGAATCCGGCTTGTGCGTTTCTAGAGCACGTCGTCTTGCTGTGCTGGGGCACCACCTATATACAGGGCATTTCTGGAGATCGGAGCTGTTGGCCATGAGGACTGTATCCGTGTTGCGGGAGCCAGAACTCAGACCCTCCAGGGCAGATGCTGTCAGTGCCCTGCTGATGTTCCCACACAGTGCAGTGAGTTCGTGGCATGAGCCTGGGTCTCTCTCTTTCTGAGGGATTTGCATGAGACAGGCCAGCTGGAAGTGCCCTGGATTGGATGCCCCAAGAACATCCCTCGAGCAAAGACAGCAAGAATTGGTGGATAAACACCCCAGGCCCTTCCTTGTCCCTGGGGTAGGATAACTCTGCACATGTCCTGTGCTGTCTGTCTCCCACACATCCCCAGTGGGGTGGAGCCAGTTATCACAGCAGTCACCTGCTCACACCTGGGCTGGCGTCCTTCCCTTCCCCATCTCCTGTCCCTTCTAATGGTGTTTCTAAGGATCTTTTATTTTGTCTCCGTGTCTGCTGCTGGGGACACTCAACCCGAAACACCTCTGGAGGCCCCTGAAGGGGGAAAGTATGGGGGAGCCTCTCACCTTAGTTGTCAGGGCTCATGAAGGGGACAGCGTAGCGTGGGCCCACAGACCCATGGCCAGCCCCCATATCTTCAGCCCGTAGCCCCGGAATCCCTTGTGCGGGTTTCTTTTGGCTGCAACTACTTTCCTTCCCGCTTACTTTTAGCCCAGGAGACTTTGCAAATCATTTGCAGTCCGGGAGCCTGGGCTAAGCAGAAGTTCATGTGCTGAAGTCTACACTGAGTGTGGACCAACTGTCAGGCACTGTGCAGGGCTCTGGGGGCCTGCTGGTGAGGGTTCGGAGAGCAGTTAGAGGAGGGAGTCAGCCCAGCAGGGGTCCAAGAGGTCTTCCTGGTGGAGAAGACGCTGAGGTCTCTACCCTACTACTAGAGGTCCTGATTGGATACGCCTGGGTGTGGCCTGGGCGTTGGCAGGTTTACCATCTCTCCAGGTGGTTGCAATTTGCTGCTCTAGGGCCCCCTAGAAGCCTGGTTTCACTAGGTCAGCTGGGGAGCGGAGGGAGGAAGGTGAGAGTGTTGATGGGGACTTCCTCCGGGCAGCAGCGTCCCTGGCCTCCGCTATCCTGCCCGTCCTGACCCACGGGGGCTGAGGAGGGTCTATAAGAGACCTGGGGGAGAGGAGTCCGGCCTCCCATGGGCCTTTGCATGAATAGCCCAGATACCCAATCAGTCCACACTAGCCATGCTCACAGGCGATGCCGAGAACTCGATTTTCTTGGAAGTAGAGTGTGTGTGGCCTAGTGACAATGCCCACTTTGCCCTGGATGAAAGCCCAGCTCTGAACCAAAATACACACACACACACACACACACACACATACAGCACGGGACCAGGCAAACATTAGGTGCTCAATAAATGCTTGATGAATACATAAGTGAATGAATGAACATGTGAATTAGTAATGCTAATAACAATAATAACATTTACCACCACTTATCAGCACTTACTCTGTCTCTAGCGCTGTGCTGAACAATTTGCATACATTATATTGCAATTCCTCATGACAACCATAGTAGATTGCCGATTTCACAATCGCCATCTTAAGGCCGAGGCAAGGAAGGCTAGGAGATGTTGAGTGACTTGTGCAGGTCACGGGGCAGCAGCGCTGGGATTTGAACCCAGGCAGATCTGATTCTGAAGGGGAGGGCCACAAGATCCCTCCTCCCTTCCCATCAAATCAGAGAGACCATCTGTATAAGGCTCATCCAAGGCCGGCTCTTGTGATATTTTTATTTATAAATCACCTTTGGCTTAGAGAGTCTGAGTGCCTGCCTGTTTCATCAAGCAACTCCCGGGATGAGACAAAGCCCATTTCCACGGTTAATAGGACGGAGCATTTGTGGAGGGTTGAATCCATTAGGGACCAAAGTGGTTTCCCATTGTCATCAGCTGAGATCCGGATGACCGTACAGCTCAGGGCTCCGGGTGGAGGCCCCCGGATCAGTGCGCGGATTGCCACACCGATGCCACGTCAGGGCAGCCCCATTACGGCCACCTACGAAGTGGTTCAAGGTTCAAGCACTGGCGTCAGGCCACCCGGGTCCAAATCCCAGCCCTGCCGCTTGCCATCTGTCAGTGCGCGAGCAACGTGAGCCCTCTGAGCTCTTCTTTTTTCTATTTTTTAAAAAAAAATTAATTAGAAAATAATAATTGTATACATTTATGGGGGACAAGGTGATATTTTTATCTATGTTTACATCGTGGAATGATTAAAGCAAGCCAATTAACATATCTACCACCACACTTATCATTTTTTTCTTGTGGTGAGAACATTTAAAATCTGTTTTAGTACTTTTGAAATATGGATTATTATTAATTATAGTCACCATGCTGTTCCTCCTGTCAAACTGAAACTGTACCTTTTGAGCAACAACATCTCCTCATCCTACCCCACCCCATCTAGAAGCTGCAACTCCACCCCTAGCACTTCCCATTCCCTTTGCCCGCTTTTATTTTTTTCATAACATTTACAACTGAATATACTACATGATGGGTTTATATGTTTTGTTTGTTGGCTATCTCTCCCTATCTCTCCCTAGTACAGTAACAGCTCCGAGAGAGCATGAGTTATGTCTGTTTCATTCTCTACCATATCCTTGGAACAATACCTGGAATGAGGCAGGTGCTCCGTAACATTTGTTGAAATAATTTCTTAATTAAATGAGCACCTACCAATGCCTACCACATAGTAGGTCATTATTATTACTCAGACATTGCTCAGAAATCAGGTAAATGCCACATAGTCCCTACTTTCACTTTATGAATTCATCTAAAAATATTTCTTGTGCATATACTATGTGCTAGGCAGTGACATGTGACACCCATTGGTGTTTGTATGAAGAAGACAGAGCATGCATTTGCAATCAAGGCAAAATCAGGATTCAAATCTCAGCCCTGTCAGTTAACAAGTGAACCCCTTAGCGTGTCCTTTGACCTCCCCAGGTAACATCTATGAAATGAGGCTCCCTCATGACTCTAGAGGCTGCTTCCAGGAGCAGGAGGTCTAACGTGCGGGCAGACCGTCTGCGAGCCATGCACACCCCGGGGTTGTTGGTTATGACGCAGAGCCATCAATGTGCGTGATGCCCAGTGGCTCAGCTCGGTGGACGCCCAGCCAAGCCTGGGGCCACCCCCAGCAGACATCTGCATAAAGGGCCCCTTGAAGGTGACGTCTTGATATTTCTCCTACAGTTCCTTCTCCGGCATTCCCCGTCTTTCATCCGGAGTCCCAGCCCTAACAAATAAGTCATCCATAGAACAAATATTTCCGGGCAGCTTGGTGGGCCCAGTACTCTGCTGCCGAGGGCTGGGAGCCCAGCAGTGAGGGAGGCAGTCATGGCACCTGCTGCTCTGAAGTTCAAGTTCGACGGGGGGAAAAAAGCACTTGCGGTAAGTAATTCTAAGTGCAGGGAGAGTTGCGGTGGCGTCGGGAATAATGGATGAGAATGAGAAAAAGAGCTCAATTAGAGGGGCAGTCTCACCACCGAAGCCACCTTGTAACACATGCAGCCAGAACCGTGATGAAGATGAGCTCGCGAAGCTGATAGAACCCAGGGGAGCCACCTGGTCCAGGCAGAAAGTCAGAGAGCTTCGTAGGTGAGATTTGCCAGGGCCACATGCTGGCTGGCCCATCCGCATCTGCATCATCAAAGGGGATTGGATGGGTCAAAGCCAATGACAGTCACGTATTCCTCCTTCCTGCCAGTGATTGGCTCAGGGAAGTGCATGTGACCAATCCTGGCTAAGGACACATGACAGACTGTCCGCCAGGAGGCTACCGGGAAAGTTTCTTTGGTTCTTAATGAGAAAAAAAAAATAATCTCTGATTTCTCTGGATGTGGCTGGATCTGGATATGATGCCCCCTGGGGTGAAGTTGCAGAGCACAGAAATGAAAGAGATGGGGATCTTTGGGGACACCATTGACCTGCTGCCTCCACCAAACCAGGACTCTCCTGCCCTCTTCACTTCTGAATTCCATTCCTGTGAGACACTAAACATTGTTGCTTGAAGAAGAGATCTTTCTATTACTTGCTGCTATGAGCTGATACATGGGAAACCTGATCTGAGCGTTGAAGGATGAATAAGAGTTTTCCAGGTGAAGAAGAAGGGAAGGTCAGCTAAGGTAGAGGGAATGGGCTGGGCAAAAGCTTTTGGAGAAGGACTGCAAGAGAAAGCAGGGGCCAGGTTGTGAAGGGCCTGCTACACACCAGGCTGGGGAATCTGGCTTTGCTTTGAGAGTGGCTTCTCCACAGATCAGAAGAGGCCCTCTGGGAGGCAGGACAAAGCAAACTCCAGAGCCAGACAGGCCTGAGTTACAAGCCTGACTTCCCCCCTTGAAAGCAATTGACATTAGACAATCACGTACCTTCCTGAGTTTCAGTTTTCCCCTCTCTAAAATGGGGATGATAATACCTACTTTGCAAGGCTTGGTGAGAATTAAATAAGGGAATCAGTATAGAATCCTTAGTATAGTCTCTGGAATGGGGTAAATGGTAGCCGTTCTTGTTACTACAATTTTATTATGTTATATCTTTACCATGACATATATACTGTATCAGTTAGCTATTGCTGCCTAACAAACTATCCCAAAATGCATTGCTTTGGTTATTTTGTTCATTGTCTATGGATCAGCTGGTGATTCTTCTGGCCTCAGCTGAGCCCACTTAAGTGTCCGAGTGCAGCTGGAGGCCAGGTGGGTGGCTTTGTTGTCTTGGCAGGGCTTGCACGTATTTTGGGGGTCAACTGGCCATAAGCTGATCTAGAATGATCTTGGCTGAGATGACTGGGTTCTCCTCCACAAGGTCTCCTTTTCTAGCAGGCTAGCCTGGGCTTGTTCTCACGGTGGCTGGGCAAGATTCCAAAAGGGAGAACAGCAGTGTTCTAGCCCTTTCGATCCCTGGCCTAGGCATTGTCGCAGAGTCACGTCCATCCTATCCTATAGGCCACAACAAGTGACAAGGCCAGCCCAGCTTCAAGGGTTTTAGGGAAACAGACTCTACTTCCTAATGGGCAGGGCTGAGAAGTCATGCGAGAAATGGAGCGGACACAGAGAAGGGCAGAGGATCGCAGCTCTTTCTGCATCTACCACACCTAACTCTGACGTCAGGAGACCCCGACTGTTCCTCTCGGGATTTGCCTGGTAAGGGTCCCCAGCCAGCAGATGTCCAGAAAGGGCCTTGGCCCTCTCTCAAGCTCTCCCTCAGCCTCTTCCTCGGCTGTATTTGCACATTTCGACTGGCTCCCCTACTTGTTGGTCCCAGCAGGAAGAGCCTTCCTTGTCCCCAGCCCCTGGAGGATGATTGAAATCCAGCCTATCATCCAGGCCTTAATACGAGATTCCTGGAGGCGGACATCTGACTTGCCCTAATTTTCCGTAATTAACTCGTCAAGACACCTGGTGTGGCGGCTGATCTCCTCGGGGCTCCCTGGCTTTCCCCAAACTGCCTGGTGAGTCCCTGCTCTCCCTGTCTCATGGCGGAAGGGAGGCTGCTGTGTATGGAAGACTCAGAGAGGTGAAGTCACTTGCCCAAGGACACACAGTTGGGAAGTTCCTGAACCCAGGTGGTTACTTGGTTACTTAGGGGCCACACCTGGGCAGGTTCCAAAGCAATTAAGGGTGAAAGCCAATGCAGACTCTTTCTCTGGGCAAGACAGGCCTCCTCAGGTGATAGGATTTGGCCGCGGCCGTCTCCCGTACTGGCTGTGACACTGCCCAGAACCTCTCCATTAATCACTGCTTTCCTTGGGTAGCTCTTTTCCTACCACTGGCACCTAAAAGTAGCACCAGGCAAGGAAACCCTGTTCAAATACAAATAGTGTGGATCTAAAACAAAGATTCCCGAGCCTCCCCTCAGATCTTTGAATACTGACTCTTTAAGAACGAGGCCCAGGAATCTATATTTTAATATTCTCCTCTGCAGGTAATTCTGATGCAAAAACCAGTGGCAATGTCATGCATGGAAAGATGCCCACATTGCGGTGTTCACGTTGTTATTGTTAAGTGAAAAAAAGTCAGTTGCATAAAACTTGACCCTGTGTTTGATGAAAAGTTCTCAAATAGGGACAGAAAACTTCTGCAAGAATATATTGATAGGAGGACGTGCCCACTCAGAGAGGTGTTGCCAAGCTGGGTCACAATGAACTGTATTACCTGAGCATTGTGCAACGAGCATATATTCCCTTGTACTCAGAAAAGGCAATAAAGATCTTTCAGTGCAAATATCCTTGAAAGAGAGAGAGGGCAGTAGCAGCTGGAAGGCAACAGGGAAAAATAAAATCTCTGCCTGTGGCAGCTAGCTGAGAGCAAAGACTTGTGGGAAAAAGGCTTTAGGGTTAGGGTTAGGGTTAGGGTTAGGGTTAGGCACCTACGGAAGGAATGGAGGGAGGTGTGCAACTTCCAGCAGCAAGAGACACCAACATCCGGGGCTTTTGTTTCTATAACCTGTAATCGTAACTTCTATGCCGAACCACTGTGGCAGACCACAGTGATGGCCCCGCTTCGTCATCTGTCCCTGTGTCCATGTCCTTGGCCATGTGACTGTAGCACTCCTCCTCTCTGACTTGGCTCTACCTACCATGTGACGTGCTTTGCTCAAAAGGATTTTAGCAAACATGACCCAAGAAGAGGCTTGAAAAATGGTTGTCACCAAGTCCATGCCCAGGCTGCCTCGTGAAGGATGAGAGAGACACGGAGAAGAACCAAGTCACCCCAGTTGATAGCTGGCTGCCCCAGATGTGTGAGCCAACCCAGCCAAGGTCGGCAGAGCTGCCCAGCTGACCGCTCAGCCACGTGATCAACGAGTACTACGGCTTAATGTTACTGAGGTTGTTCGTAACGCAGCGTTATGGTAGCATGAAGAAACGGATACAACGTTGGACCAGTGCATGCTGCTGTATTCCAGCAAAATGCCCCAGAGAGGAGCCCTGGGCTCTGACCCATGTTTGGTGGAGCCTTGTTCTGGCAAGTGGAATGTTTCAGGCAGGGCTTGCCAGGGGAGCTGACTCATGGGCACCATCTCGGTTATTTTTCTGATTTATTGGGTATCCTCATGGCTAATAATCTCCCAAGCATGAGTACACTTTTTCCTATCATGGAGTGAATAATGGAGCCCTGTCAATTCCACAGTTCATCAGTCACCTACGCACATGAGAATCAACTCTGCGGACAAGCTCTTCTGCCCACGCTCCCCAGTGAACAGACACAAGGCAGTAGCATCCTTCTCCTGCTTCTTCTGGGAGTTCATGTTTCAGATCACAAGCACCTCCTTGCCTGGCCCTATAATTTTAACTGACTCCATCAGCACACATGTTCAAATAACTCTAGACCCATGTACCCACACTCAAAGCTCGTAAACAATAGAAATAATTTATTGAACTACGTATCAGGATTTCTGCTCCGTGCTTACACACATTAGGCCATTTAATCCTCACATGTCAATGCAGGAGATACCATTATTATCAGATTAATAAAAAAGAATAAGAGATTGTTCTAGGAAAATTTGTAATCCAGGCAAAAGATAAAATTCATACTGTATTAGGATACTGTCCATGGGATATCAAAGAGTTCTTACAAATTAACCAGAAAAATGACACATGGCCCAACAGAAAATGAACAAAGAATAGGAATTTATGGAAGAAAGCCAAATGACTAGCAAACAAATATAGGAAAAAAATGCTCCAAGTCTCTAGAAGTTAGGGGAATGCAAATTAAAGTCACAATGAAACACCATTCTATACCTGTTGAACTGGCAAAAATTAAAAGAGTTATAACACCTCCTGCTGGTAGAGATGAGGGGAAAGGATACTCTTATGAACAGGCTGGCATGTGTGAAAACTGTGGATGCTTGAGGATGCTGTAGGATGCTTGGGTATGCAGGTAAAAGAACCCCCCCACCCATACACTGGCTAAAACACTTAAAAAATCTCTTATCCCATATGACAGGAAATCCCCAGGTGGAGGGGTCTTTGGGGTATAGATTTAGTAGCACAGTGATGTCAATGAGGATGTAGTTCCCCTCATCTTTCCCAAAAGCCTCTAGCAGATTTTGCCTCCCCTCTCATTGGGCAGAACTGGGTCACATGCTAACCCCTAAGCCAATCACTGGCGAGGGGAACAGTATTGCTGGGAGTAGCTGAAACCAATTATTTGTAGCGCAGTGGCTGATGGGAAGCCAACTACCTACTTTGAAAGGATGCATTTAAGGAGGATCTGGTGTGCTAAATGCACTTCTGCTTTATGCAACTTTGGATCTAGGACATTGCAGCCCCTAGGACACTGGGAACACTCAGCAACTAGTGCGAGAATGAATGAATGAATGAATGAATGAATTCATTTCCTCTCATTCCCTTCTCCATGGCCCTACTCAATCATCTCCAGAAGGCCTCAATGCCCAAATGAAGCCACAAAAGAGAGCAGATCTGGAACAAATAAGGAAATAATCTGAACTCTCCGGAAAGCTCTACTGAAGAGATGAGTGGATGTGGGTCAGGTCCAAGGTGTCATCTATGTCTGAAAATATTCATCAACTCATCAACAGGTTCCCTTGGTTTAGGGAAGACAACACAGGGCTGCCTTATTGATTTTGTTGGTGGTAGTATTGTTGCTGCTAGCCTTCTAAATAAATAGTTCTTGATATTGAGATCATTTTTGGAAGCCTTGTTTATTGATATGGTTAAATGCAGCCCATTGATGTCCAGAATAAATAGCCGACCTGGTTTTGGCAATGGAACAGCCAAAAATTTCAGCCAGGGGAAATGGAATGAACAGGGTTAGCCACTGCTGATTGGAATTTGGGTGGTCACTCTCTGACATGGGGGCTGTGGGATTATTTCCCCTCACAATGGAGCCACAGTGGGGGAGGGAGTGCCCAGCTTCACATTCCAGCAGTAAATTGGGCTCCCTCTGGGAATTCATGCTGGAGGCCGCCAATCGGACCCCACTGAAATAAGAGATACAGCATCCTTGCGACACCTTCCCTATCATTAAAACGAACCACAGGAAGGGGCTCAAACCTTGGTTTGTCTATCCGTAAGGTGGGGTTTGGGCGACCTGCTAAACCTTGGGAAACACAGAAGGCCGTGTCGAGTGGGTGATGGGATCGTATGGCCCACGGACATGTTGTGTATAAGTTGTGGCAATTGTGGTAGTGGCACCGTTTGCTCACAACTTTTCCTTCGTCGTCCACCCTTAGTATAGTTCACTGTGGGTGGAGTGTATATTCCTAACCCCATTGATACCGGGCTGGACTGTGCAGCTTCTTTTAGCCAACAGAGTATGTTCAGACAGGTTGACGTAACCGTGGCCCAGTTCTGGGCTCAGGTCTTAAATGGTGCCTGCCTCTTCACTCGAACTCCTTGAGATTTCTGTCCCCTGCCTTTAGAAGGGGGCATGTCCTGGGTGGCCATGGTCCCGGAATGAGAGCCAAGGGGAGAAGAGCCAAATCCAACCTTCAGAGCCACCCCCAGCTGGTCCGCAGGACTATAAAATACATACATACATGCATGTTGGCCTCGGTAAAGCACAGAGATTTTTGGCATTGTTTCATCATTATTGCAGTAAAAGCTGACACGTAGAAATCTGGCCCCACGTCATAATAGCAATAATAGCCAACGCTTAACAATGTGTGGCAGGCTGCACTGGCCGTCCTAATGACCTCATGAGACAGGAATCGTCACCCCCATTTTAGAGATGAGAACACCGAGGCTCTGTGAAATCAGAGGGCTTGTCCAAAGTCACACAATCAGAAAGCTACAGAGCTGGATTCTCCCCTCTTTTTTGCTCCACTCAAGCGAATGATCAAGAATACAAGTGTCTGAGTGCAGTGGCATTTACAACTAATTGATCACAACCAGTTATAGATTTCTTTGTTTCTTCACTTGTCTAGCCTTAAAACAACAACAACAAGAAGAAGAAGAATTAAAGTGTAATTACTTCAGAGCATAAGACACTGCCCTGCTATCTGAGCACGGGCAGGGAAGCAGGAGCCTTTTCCGGAATGCCCCCGTCCAGAGACCATGGGAGCTGAACCCAAACTCGAAACTCTTCAGAAGGCCTGGGAGTGGTCCAAGGTGGATGGGTCATTGTCACCTGGACAGTCTTGATGTCTGCGGTTATGTGAGCATCCTGCAGGGGAAGCCAAGAGGAGGCTCACTCTCTGCTGCTGGGACAGCCATTCTGTTCTTAGAAGCATTTATTTGACGCCTACTATCTACCAGAAGGAAATGCAATGGCATGAGAAACCTGAAGCTCTTTCTGGATAAGGGAAGGAAACACATTTCGAAGTTCTCAGCCTCACAACTGACTCTAAAAAAAGCCCTCTTGTTATTTTTGTCAACCCTTCACCCCTCCTGTCCCTCGCTCACTCTAAACTCAGGTCTGTGAACATTGTTTTTACTGCAAGATTTTGCTTAACTTGTTTCTGAGCCCTGGGTTGCTCTTTCTCTCTCTCTCTCCCATTGCAATTATTTAATTTCTTTTCATCATTAAAGACCCAATTCAAGAGTCACCTTAGAGGCCCCTACCCCATTCCTTCTTCTGGGCTCTTTGTCTACTATAACAGCCATCTCGCCACTGGTCTACATGGAGGCCTGACTTCCCCACAAGCCCACAAGTTTTCCAAGGACAGATTGTCCTTGCTCATTTTGTCTCACTTCCCAGCACAAATGCAAAAGGTGGCACACATGCCAGGCACTGGGTGGACAATCTACATGAAAATTATGCCCTTAAGAGTGTAGAGCACTTTGCAATTTATTTGTTAGTGAGCTCCAGCTTTGAGTCCCAGATTCCCTATATTCTAACTCTGTGACCACAGGGAAATTGCTCATTTCTCTGAGCACCTACCGGGCAGTGTTCTTGGAGGATTCCGTGACATAATCCACAGAAAGGACCTAGCACAGCATCTGGCTCATAGCACTCGAGAAACGTGACCTAGTCATATTGCTGTCACTATTGTCATCTATTACAGTAGATTCTGGGATAATGGAGGATGATTACCCTAGATTCCAGGGGTCAGAAAATTTTCTGTCTAAGGGGTAGAGAGTAAATACTGCAGGCTCTGTGGGCCATCTGGTGTCTGTTGCACTACTCACCTGTGCTGTTGTAGCAGGAAAGCGGCCACAGACCATGCGATACGTAAATGAACGGGCGTGGCTATATTCCAGTAAAACTTTATTGACATAAACTGGCAACGGGCTGAGTTTGGACCATGGTTTGCTGACCTCTTGCCCAAGGAAACTAGAGAAAACCAGAGATGGAATGTCCATTGTCAGGGTCCCAGTTCTTCAACTTGGAACCCAGGCTGTTCATTTGCATCAATTCTAGTCGCCACTGCAAAAGGTGACCTGGGACGGTGGAGGAAGCCCTCTTGCCGTGCTAAGTGGAGGACAAATTCACAATACACCAAAGCATGGGCTCTGGATTTGGACAGATGTGAGTCCAGAGCCCAACTCTCTCAGCTGCTGTGTCTGACTTTGGGCAAGGAATCCCTCTCTGTTCAGGGTTGAATTTTCTCATGTGTGAAATGGAAATAACAACGGCTCTCATTTCACAGGCCTGTGGGAAGGAGAAAAATCACACCGAGTGCTTAGCTACCTGGCCAAAAAGTGTAAGAACTTCTTCAAAATGCCAGAGTCAGGGAGCATCACTGAGACCCTTGGCAGCAGAAAGAAAAAAAAAATCGAAATGGAAAACGCTGACCTTCTATTAGCTTCTCGTACATGGAATTTCTCAGTAAGACCTTGTAAACCGCTTAACTTTCGGCAAGGTTGACATTTGGGGGCTGATAAGCTCAGGTGTCGCTCAGAGCCAGGGAGCTTTTTTTTCAAGAGGACACTGAGTGTCCCAGCGTTATGGTCCCAACACCTCTAATCTCACCCGGAACAGGTGCAGGCAGAGGACAGGGGCTCGGCATCTCTGGGGCTCCAGGACCCCAATCTTGGGTGGGGGCTGGGAACCCCGATCTCTCACCAGTGGGATGGGAGATGCAAGAGGGGACTCCATGGGTGGGTATTGTTCTCCTAATAGTCCACAGGGGAGGGAAGTTGGGGGGCGGGGGGAGCACAGATTAATACCGGAAAGCAAGAGGATTAAAAAGATTAAAGAGGACAAAGAGCAATGAATGTGGATCCACTGGATCCCGCCGTACTCAGAATGCCAGGCTCCCCCTGCCCACCAATTCCAATGAGCTCTTTAAAAAAATTCATGAGGTTTTTGTTTCTCTGCATATTTATTCAGAGGCCCAGTATAAACTCTGTTCTCACTGTGGACAAGTCCTGGGGGGAGGTCTAATTTGCACAGTTCAGGCTAATAAATTACACAGTGTCAACATGTTCACTCGCTAATGCCCCTCAGCAATTCCACGCCCTATTAATGAGGAGTGTCCAGCTCTAGTCCTCCTTTCTTTTCTTTCTTCCTCTCCTCCTTCCCTTCATTTCTGAGGGGCTGCCCGGTGCCAGGCACTGGGGACATAGAGATGAAAAGGCCACTGAAAGGTCACAGGCAGGTGGAGGAGATGTCGCTGGCACAGAGAGTTCTAAGGCAGCGTGGCAGGTGCTAGAAGGGGACAGGCAGGCGTCCTCGGGTGCATCCCGGAGCCACGCTGACTAGTCACGGCAGCGACAGGGGCAGGGGCCACAAAACCTCCACACCGTGCCTCCATCCTCCCATTTAAATTGGACTCAGGAGCCCTCCGGAAAGGACAGGCTCTAAAACGGTTATACTTTTACCCAGAAACTACCTAATGTCCAACAATAGGGGGCCAGTTACGTAAATGAGGTGACCCAGTAGCAGATTACGCAGCTGTGAAAGCAATAAGGATGGAGGCTGTGTAGCAACGTGGGAAAGATGCTTCCAAACTAACGCCAGCAGGGAAAGGGGAAGCCCGTGTGTTACTAAATGAGAAGACGAAAGAAACATCACGAGGAGGACCTGGGTGTCCAGGACAGCTGAATCGGGAGGGGACGGTATTTGGGCCATTGGTTCATATGCCTGTCTCCCCACTGGATTTGGACACCTGGGGTCCAGGGACGGTGAAGAGCTCCAGCCTAGTGGTCAATGGGTGCATAAGAAACGTGAGCGAGAAGAAAGGACGTGTGTGCCACTTGTCCCTGCATCCCGGCAGAGCACGGTACCTGGCGTAGTAGAGTGGTTACAACATCAGTGCTGAAAGATGGAAGGAGGGCTGGGTGAGCAACAAGGGCAGGTGGAGGGGAGAGAGGGGAAAAAGGGGGAGTGAGAGAAAGCAAAAGAAAAAAGAAGGCAGAAAGGAAGGGAAGGAGGTGGAAGAGTGATTCTGCCTCGATTTAAGCCACTCACATATATCCGAGAAGCTGCCGCTGCAGGCATCCAGCTAGATTCCTACCCCTTGCACCTTTCGTTCCCATAAAAATGTGTTGTCCTCTGCATCCCCAGGGCCAGAGCTCCTGGAAGCTGCAGGCTCTCCCTGGGGCAGCCTTGGGCCGCGAGGGAGGCTCTAGCCGAGGAGGCCGGGGAAGGGGAAGGGATGAGGCCCGAGGGCCACGCTGCTTCTCACACAGTGTGCTCAGCGCGAGCGTCCACGTCGGGTCCCAGAGCAAACCCAGATGCATTTCCAAAGGCATTGACAAAAAAAAGCATGGGTTTTACTGAGGGCTCGGGGGACCCAGAGAACGGAGATTACAAAGCATATCCGAAACTGAGCGTCCCCAAACCCCCTTCCTGTGTCTCCGTCGCCCCCAGATTCGTATTTCCTCCGGCGGCTGCCATGCCTCTCTCTCCCCCCTGCCACTCTTCTCCAGGAAAGCTTGTTCCTCTCTCCACCCTCGTCCGTCTTGCTTCTCCGACCCCCTCAGCACGCACGCCCACCTGCGATCGGTGCCAGCCCAGCCCCACCCATGCCCACACATCCAGCTTCAAGCCGGCTCCGAGTTGAATTTCTGCCCAGGAGCGTTTGCTTGCAGCGCTCTCTACTGCGTCTGACGTCACACTGGAATGTGGTCGGTGACGTCATCATCTCTGGTGAGTGGGATGGGCTTTAAATCCAGACTGAATCTTCCAACCCAGGTGACCTCAGATAACCAGCATGATCTTGCTGGACCTGTTTTTCCATCCACAAAACGAGGATAATATGGGCAGATGCCCACAAAGATTGTTGTGAGTATTAAACAAGATGTGCAGGCCGGCAGAGAGTGTGCAGTCACTGTTAGCTGTCAGCGCTGTTACGCATCCCCTGGAAAATTCTGTGAGGTCGGTAGAGCAAGGACTATGTGTGTGTGCTTTGTTTTGTTTTTTTGGCATGAATAAAACAAGGACCAGAGAGGTGAGTTGACTTGCCCAAGGTTGCACAGGACCAAGCAGCCAAGTTAGAGGTCAAGCCCAGTCCCTTGAGTCCAGACTCTTTGGATTTCCCCCCAATTCCTTGAAGTCAAGCCCTAAGCAGGCAGATATTGGCGGCTGCGGGCCCCTACATCTTGGGGGATTTACATCCTGGGTCCTACAGCTCCATGCTGCAAAGGCAGGTACTTTTGAGCGGGTGGGGGTGGGGAGGGGGGGAGGGGCGCCCACAGCCTAGATCTGTTTGAGCACTCTGGGGAGAGAAGGTTCTCCTTTCTGGCTTAAGTTTTCAGAGGCTCAATATTACATTACGATAATAGGATTCCGCTGCCTTCTAGCTCCTGACAATTACATTTCTTCCAGCCACGACTCCAGAGAACGCATTTTGTTGTTCTCGGCAGAGTTTGGAGTGACCTGCAGGAAGTCTCGTGCCCTTGTGAGCCATTTCTCACACCAACCACTGGGGACGGACGTCCGACATAGTTTGTGTGGTACGCCTCTTCGGAACGTTGTCATCCTTAACGCAAAGCCCAGAATACAAAGGCTGCCATTGGACACCTAGCTCCCTGCCAAGACCCCCTCCCCCCCGCCCTGCCACTGCCAACATCAGTACCACTTGGCACTGCATGGTGGTAGCACAGCGGCTAGGGTGTTCTAGCGTCAGGCAGGTGTGGGCTCAAAGCCTGGATGTGACTCTGTGATTAAATTAAATTAGATACTGCTCAGGCATTTTGTAGAATGTCCCTCTATTAGGATTTGTCTAATTATTGAAAAAAATAATTCGGGTGAATTATTTAGTCTCTCTGAGCCTCCATGTCTTCATCTGTGAAACAGATATTTATAAACTGGAAAACAAATAAATAATGCTTCCTAAGGCTGTGACAATTCAGTGAGACTGTATCAGTTAGCTATGACTACCACAATACCACACGACAAATAACTGTAAAACCTTACTGACACGTGAAAATTGGCAATCCAGGGAAGAAATATAAGTAGCCAATATACACATTAAAAGGCTTCATGGCATTAGTAAACAAAGACAGGCAAAATAAAGAAAACCCAAGACATTATATTTCACCTACGTCTGATCAGTAGTATTTTAAAATACAGAATTTGCTTTTTAGAGCAGTTGTAGATTGACAGGAAATTTGAGAAGATAGTACAAGTTTCACTTATTAGTAACATCTTACTTTAATGTGATACATTTGTTTTGACTAATGAACCCAAACTGAGACAAGATTATTAAAGTCCAGATTTTATTCAAATATCCTTAGGTTTTACCTAATGTCCTTTTATTGGTGTGGCATCCCATCCGGGTAGCATATTGCACGGATTATAGTTGTTACTATAATACATGCATATGTATTATAGATGTGACAACTATAATAGTTACACACTTGACTGTGATAGTTACTTTCAAGTGTCAAGTACACTTTCCTTGTTTTTGATGACCTTGACAGTTTTGAGGAGTACTGGTCAGGTATTTTGTATAACAGAATACCCCTCTCTTAGGATTTGTCTAATTTTTTTTAAATGACTTGAGTCAGGTTATGGGTTTGGGGGAGTAAGGCCAGAGAGGTAAATGCAATTTGCATCACATCATTTCAAGGGTACGTTCTATCAGCATGACTCATGACTATTGGCATTGGCCTTGATCGGGTGGCTAAGGTGGCTTTGCCAGGTGTCTCCATTGTAAAGTAATTCTCCTTCCTCCCTGTCCGGTCCATACGCTTTGGAAGGAAGTTACTATGCACAACCCACACCTAAAGAGTGGTGAGTTATTCTCTCCCTCCTCAAGGGCAGAGTATCTGCATAAATTATTTGGAAATCTTCTGCATGGAAGATTTTGTCTTTTGTCTTTTCTCCTCCACTTATTAAGTTATTCAGTCATTCATGTATATAACTATGGACATAGAGATACATGTTTGCTACTTTGAGTTATCATCCAATTGTTTTGTTTATTTTGTTGTTCAAATTATCCCACATATGGCCATTGGAAGATCTTTCACTTGGCTTCTGTGATCCTTTGATATACCCTCTTTGATATACCCCATCAAACTTTTTTTTAGCACATCCTTATAATCTGGCACTATAAAGTGATCCAGACTTGTCCTGTGCATCTGTTGTCCCCAGTCATTGAATCAGCTATTTATACAAGAACCTCTGGTTCCTTTTATTGGAGAATGGGATTAGAAACCAAGAGTTGGCATTAGGGTGTTCTTGTTGCCATGGGGACGTCTTTTATTCTAGGGCCTCTCAGCTGATATATTTTGTCATGATATGAGAGTATACTAACCCATGAATATGCACATATCTATAAATATTTCTATATGTAGCCATCTGTATTAAGCTATTCATATTGACTAAGCCTTCCACATTAGGCTAATCCATATAGAGCTAAACATGAGTTCATATTGATGTCCCTAGCTCTAATTTATTATCACATGGGTCATCGAGCGTCCTACCCTTGCTTATCTGTGAACTCCCACTCCAGCGTTGGGGAACCTGGCTCTTAGTGGGTGTCATCCATTTACTTAATTCTTCAATTTCAGTATACATGTGCAGCATATGGGAATTGTTAACCTGTGCCCCTGTGGGAAACAACTTTATCAACTAGAGTACAGCTCTGAAAGTGTGCCGTTCCTTTTGGCTTTAGTCTTACAGACTCCATTTATTTCCAGTGTCATACCAGCAACTTTTTTACCCCACCTCCTTCAATGTGGTTGTTTCATATATTTGTAATGCATGTAGATTCCTTGTCATAGTCTGCATTTCTTCCTGAGATCCTGACTTCCTATATGATTATTTTTAATTGCATTGATTAAGGTTTACTCTTTGTGCTGGAGAGTTCTATGGGTTTTGACAAGTACATAATGTTTGGAATCCACCATTACAGTATGATGCAGAATACTGCTGCTCCCTTTAAAATCCCCTTGCTCCACCTAATTATCCCTCTTATCTCTCCCTAACACCCAGCATCTACAGCTTATTTTACTCTCCCTATAGTTTTGCTTTCCCCAAAAATGGGTGATGATGGTTTCAAGTCCTAATACTTTATACTGCTGAGGGTGTGAAGAAATAAGCCTCTGTATGCTCCATGTCGCAGTTTGCTCATCTATGCACCAAATGCCTTTTACAAAAAAAAGAGGAAAAAATCAAAAAGTGTGCCTGTCTTCTATCTATGACCAAATTCCACTACTGAAAGTTTATCAAAAGGAAATCATCCCAAGGGGATAGGCATGCTTGAAGCTATGACTCAGGTGGTGCAAAGGCAATTTATGTAACCAAAGAATTTGTGCCCCCATAATATTCTGAAATAAAAACAAACAAATAAATAAATAAATAAATAAGTACAAAGATTTGCTATGAGGATGTTTATGGCAGCATTTTTTATCATAGTGAAATAATCCATGTAACCATTCAATGAATATTTAATGTGTGCTTACCATGTGCTAAGCACTGTTTTAGACACTGAAGATCATAACTAAATGAAACAGAAAAAAATTCCTGCCCTTAGGGATCCTATATAATCTGGTGAGTGAAGATAGGCACACATATATGCATACATACTTGCATGTGTATACACACATACACACATATATTCTGACGGTGATAGCAGTAGGAAGAAAATAAATCAGAGGAGGACATTAGGCAATGCCAGTGTGGTTGGTGGGGTGCTTTGCCTCACTGCCTACAGAGTCCTTTGGGAGTAGTAGCTCAAGGAGTCCTGGGCTACTTTATGGTGGCTAACCTGAAAAGTGATAAAAGACACAATTATTTCTGAGAGTCTCACGGCAGAGAGTAGTAGTGAAGCTGTGAGCATTTGCAAGGGGAAGATAAGGAGGAAGGGGTGAGAGTTTTATAGGGAGAATGAAGAGCTCTGAGGTGCCCTCTTCACTCTTGCCAGGCAGAGAGTGGGGCATCTTATCTGGAACACAGAAGGCTTTGGGGGTTCCTCTTGGCTGCAGAAAAATACCATCCAGGCATTAAAAACAATGTGTTGACAGATACTTGATGACATGAAAGGATGTTCATAATATATTTTAAATGAATAAAAAGCAAGTAAAGACTATATAAAATGTGGAGAATTTTGGTTACATAAAATATAAATATTTCTCTCTATATAAACATGCAGAGAAAATTAAATAGAATGTTCTTTCTGGGTGATGGGATTATAAATTTTTTTAAATGTCTTCTTTTTACTTATTTGTGTTTTCTTAAGTTTCTACAGCAAAAATGTATATTGCTTTTGTAATCATAAGGGGGAAAAAGTGACAACGACTGAAAAGAATGCAGGAATGGATTTAGGAACTATGTTCCGTAAGAATTAATGATGGTGTTTGAAGAGGTAAGTCACCACTCTCCCCTGTAATACTGCCTTTAGGCTGTAGGAGGTGCCTTGTACCTCTGCCTGCTTTTCCAAACAGACCAAGGAACAAAGCCTTGCTGATCTTGAGATGAGATTCCACATTTGCTTCTCTAAAATATTCTTTGGCTTTCTCTGGTGCTTGGTGGGACTTTGGGAGTGGGGCTGGGACTAGGAGGAGACTCCTCAATGTCAACTTAAGAATTTCATGAAGGCAGACATAGAGGGGCTTTTCCCACTCAGCACAGACACCTCTAAGCCTCTTGCTCCTATTCTCTGTACTTGAGACCACCAAAGTGACAATTTCCTCCAGCGTAAGACCTTGTACTAGAAGGGTATCTGCCGTGAGTGAGCAAAAGGTATTGTCAACCTTGATGAGGACACAGAGTGACTACAAGGCAACATCTCCCAGAGTGAAGCTGACATGTTTGGCATAGAAATTGGCTTCAGTGCCTCATATAAATACCTCTCTCATGCTGGAAACTTTACCAGCCATCACTTAATTCCTTCCCCTTCCATCACCCATGCCTGGGACTAGAGGTAAATCTGACATAGATCTGGCCCTCAAAAAGCTCCAAGTCCAGGCAGTGATGTAAGTCATAGGTACATATCATCTTAATACCAGGCAGACAACAAAAAACAACAGAGGAGAGCAGTCGAGAAAACAGAGCACTTAGTTCTGGCTGGGCTGGGAGCCGTGGGAAAGATTTGTGAGCTTTGTGCAAACTGAGATCCAGGAAACTGAGCAGGAAGGACCTACTGTGAGGGCAAAAACACAGAGATGGAGTAAAATAAGAAGCAATCCTGTGAATGTGAGGCTAGTTTTCTGACGGCATTTATTTCACTTTTCAAGATAGAAATAGCCTTATCATTTTTATGACGACAAAAGTCATAATAAAAATAGCTGCATTTATTCCAGTGAGAGGCTAGTGTGTAATTGACTCAATCAGTCTCATCGGTTAGACATTTGGGTTATTTTCAAGTTTTCACTATTAGAAGTGTCCCTATAATGAAAAAAAACCACACACACACACACACACACACACACACACACACATATATAAAATTGCTTGTCCAATTTTTACCTTAGGATAAATTCCTAGAAGGGAATCTGATTCAAGTACATAAGTGTCAAGGTTTTTGCTATATACTGCAAATTTTCTCTACATGGACCAATTTATGCACTGAGGCACATGAGTGGCCCTGTATACACAATTGCCTAATTACAGATTATCATGTTTTTAAATCTGCTTGCTCTGTGGGATGATGCCCTGGGACCTCATGAGCCAAATGTTACAAACTAGTCCACCCCCATTCTCCTTTGTCCCCCACCCCACACGGAACGCCTGGGAGTGCCCCTGGACTCTCTTTCTCCCTTCCCTGGTGGCAACTTGACAGCAGATGGCTTGTCAGCTCAGCCTAAAAGCAATCTCTTCTTCTTCTTGCCCAGGTCAGGTTCTGAAAGCCTGGGCTGGAGGTGCGAGGAGGCCCGTGTCACGATGGAGGGATGGCCCGGCCCTGAAGGATGAGTATTTTATTCACACCCCTGGGGTGCATCGGCATTTCAGCAGCCGTGTCTCCCCCTCGCACAGGTCACTTGGCGCCTCCAAGATGGAGCTCTGCTAGGAGCGTCCTTGTCACTCGGGGCGTGCACCGCCCGTCCCAGCCATTTGTGAGCTAATGCTTCTGCAATTCGGGGCAGGCAAAGGTGGGCATCCCCGGGATCCCGAGAGAAGGGGCTCGAGGTGGTGTTTGACAAAGAACATTTTTACAGTGTCCAGTTCCAAGTCTCCATGTGCGCTGGGTAAACTAGGTTCATTAGGGAGGAAGAGTGAAGCACAGAGAAGGGGAGACACCTGCCTGAGGTCACACAGCAAATCTCCCCGTCTAAAACCTCATGGCCCTGAATCCCCTGTTTAGAACTCGCTGCTTCCCCCGTGGCAAGCTCCTGGTTCTAAATCTCAGCACTCTGGCAGAGGGTTGTTTATGGTGCTGCATTACCAAGCTTTTAAAAGTCCAGATGGTTCCAGTCATGGGGGTCTGTGGGCCATAAAACTGCCATCCTCACAACTCAAGCCTCTCTTGTGCTAATGATGTAATCTATTTGCAGAAAAAGGCTCCAGTCCAGGCTGTCACCAGAGCAGTCACCACGGATGGAGGCACAGCTGGGGACAGGGAGGGAGTGTTTGTGATGATTCTACTATGAGCTGTGCAAAGAGTAACTTTCTTTCAACTGTGTTCTCCAGCATAGAAGGGCCTGATGTGCTTGAGAAGAGCAGGAATTAGACTTATGTACCCAAATCGCGTCCTATGTCTCCTCCCCAGACAGAGCTGCGGAGCTTCTCTTCTGTCCGCCCCCTGAGCCCTTACGCATGCCATTTACACTTTGAGGATTGTCCCCTGCTTTTGGCTTCAAGACCAGCTTAGAACTGTGGGTGCAAATCTCAGCTCTGAGGCTTTCTAACTCTGTGACCCAGGACAAGCCACTTTCCCTATTTGACCATTTATTTCTTCATCGTCAGTTCTCAAATGCTGTCAACAATAGATCCAGCTTCATCCGGTCGCCACAAGGATGAAGCAAAATACTGTTCACGGGCCGAGGTTGAGGACATTTTGGCAGCAACAGAAGCCCACTTAGAATAACTAAAGCCAAACAGAGGAGGGTGGGGATTTACTCACAAAGGGTATAAACCCAGTCTTAAACTTGGAGTGCAAAATAAGGTCAACGTCTTTCTCCTAAAATGTTACCCGCACCCTCACCCTGTGCTAGCTGACCCTTCTTGAATGGTTCGCAGCTTCCAGGGGCAGGATGTCCATAGGGAGCAGCTTCCAGAACAAACAGCAAAGGCTGGACCCCAGGCAGGCATGCTGCTGTGCTGGGCTAACTTCTGGGCTGCTGGGAGGTGGCCGTGACATGATCCACTCAGCAGCACTGTGGGGCCGGACCCTGTACAAATCACTCACCAGATGTCAGGAGAGGGCTGCCCCCTCCCAGGCACCAAACTGAGCCCCAACATTGCAGTGCTTAGCCTCAGCTTTTTCAGTGACAGCCCACTTCCCAAGAATCTGGAGTAAGTTCCATGAGATCAGGGGGTATGTCCGTCTTATCTATCGCTGTGCACCCAGCGTCCAGGGCACAGTCCAGTCACACAGTAGCCATTATGGTTGAACAGATGGACGGATGGATGGATGGATAGATGGATGGACCGACAAATCACAGTGCGAACTCTCGGCCCCAAGTCACAGTTAAGAAATTTGATAAGTGGGCCGGGCGCGGTGGCTCAAGCCTATAATCTTAGCTCTCTGGGAGGCCGAGGTGGGCGGATCGTTTGAGCTCAGGAGTTCGAGACCAGCCTGAGCAAGAGCGAGACCCCATCTCTACTATAAATAGAAAGAAATTAATTGGCCAACTAATATATATAGAAAAAAATTAGCCGGGCATGGTGGCGCATGCCTGTAGTCCCAGCTACTCGGGAGGCTGAGGCAGGAGGATCGCTTGAGCCCAGGAGTTGGAGGTTGCTGTGAGCTAGGCTGACGCCACGGCACTCACTCTAGCCTGGGCAATAAAGTGAGACTCTGTCCCAAAAAAAAAAAAAAAGAAAGAAATTTGATAAGTGAATACCTTCGGGAATTTAGCATCTTGGAATAGCTGGATATGTAAATAGAAAAAATAAATCAGCATTTTAAAAATCACAGGCTAAGAACTTGCTGACTGCATGAATTTGCCATCCTCACATTGCATTATGTAAGGATCACGATTATGCATGTTAATATATTTACAAAAGACATCTCTAAACACATGCATGTGATTTCCATTGATGCCCCTGGAATAGAAGTGGGTCAAAAGCCACTGGGAAAATGGGCTGAGAGCAAATGTTTATTGGGCATCCACTAAGGGTCAAGTTGTTTTATTGAATGATGCCCTTTCAGATCCTCTCTCAACCCTTTACAAAGGGCATGCCCATCCCCATTTTTCAGGTAAGGGAACTGAGGGGCGATGGGTTATATGTCCTGCCTGAGGCCATACAGCTAATCGGTGGCAGAGCTGGCGTTGAATTCAGCTTTTCTCAGTCCCAAATCCCACGCTGTCATTGCTTCCCCACGTGGCCTGCCCGGAAGAGGGCCCCATAGGAGGGAAGGAACAGGGTGACGATTGTTTAAGGATTAAGTCTCCTATCAGTGTTATCTTGCTAATCTCACAGCAATTCCATAAGGCAAGAATTACACTGTTATTACTCCTATCTCGCAGGAGAGGAAACTGAGATTGGGAGCCGAACACCATTTCCCAGGTCACTGATCTAATCCTCAGGAAAGCTCTTTGAGGCCAATTGGATTTCATGGCAATATGACCCTGTCGAAGGCAGACAATGGACTGGGGCCTTGTCGGCTTGCTCAGTGCCCTAAATTCCTTCATTATACTCTCCGTGGAGTCACAGCACTTTGACTCTGGTTAAAATGCAAATTGTACCTGGAAGGGATAACATAGAAAGCCATTATCAGCCTGGAATAAAGCCAGGCTACATCCGTGTTCAAATTCCATTCTCAATTCCTCTGGGTTTCTTTTTAATAACTTAAAAAAAAATTGCTAGCAAGTCATGTCCATTGTAGAAACTTAGAAAATGCAGGGAGACAAAACTAAATGAATGAATAAAGACAAGACAAAGTCGCCTGACATCTCCCCGAGGCAGCCATTTCTTCCTCTTATATCCAGTGACAAGCACTCACAGTTTGCAGCTTTGCTCTAGGAAGCCACACACCCCCACTCTTCACCCAACTTGTTAGGGAAGGGCTCACTCCATCTCCCGGACTTGTGGCATTGGAGGAGCAGACCCACAAGTAGCCAATTAGAGCATCACAGCCCTGGCCACAGTGATTGGCTCATGGCAGGGTGCATGACCAATCTCAGCCAATAAGAGTCCTGCCCAGAACTTTCAGTGGAATCACAGGGAAAGGGTGGTTCTTCTCCCCTTTCCCTGAGCTGCAAAGAGGCCGGGAGCAGATAGTGGCCATTCATGCCCCAATCTGTGGAGAGCTGGCTTGAGAATGAAGCCAACTCCACAGAGGAAGGAGAACTGACGCATGTGGAGAAACAGGGTTTCGATAGTTGTCTGAGTCCCTGGATCCACCTACACCTGAAGCCAGAACTCTTAAACTGTTCAGTTATTAGATTAAATCATATACAATTGTCAGTATTTGACAATTTTGATCTAAAAGTGACAATATGGTTTAACTCAATACATGAGACCACAAATGCCCTTTCCTACTTAAGTTTAAACTGAGTTTCTGCCTCTTGTAACTGAAAGAATCCTATCCAATACATCCATCATCCAAAGAAAATCAGCATTTACACTTGGGTAGGTCTCCTTCCATATTTATTTTTGTGTGTGTATGTATGTATTATAATATATAATATAATATAATAATCACAGTTCCCTATGTAATATGCTATTATAGCATTTTTTAAGTTAAGAATTAAGGCTTTATGACAATTTAATTTACTATTTGTATTATTATTTGTATGACTGAAAGTTTTAGTAGGATGATGTTTTATTCCAGCCAAACTCATTGCCAGGACCATAGTAGGTGCTCAATAACTATTTGTGGACTGTACTAATACATGTATATACTCAAAAATGGAATCCAGTGTGAGAGAATAGTTTAGGGAAAAGCCAATCTGCAGCCTGTAGACAGCTATTCTATAAAAGTGAGATATACTTTTCCATTAGAGCAGGGCCCCAATGTACAGCAAACAAGGGAAACTGAGCACCTACATTAAAATATAAATGGCAAACTAGCAAAAGCCTGGCAGCTTTGATAGAAGACCAGCAACTGCTGAGGAACATGTGTTGTTCAACTCATCAGGATTTTTAAAAAGTTGGCAGATGGCTGGGAGGGATGGGGAAGGAAGAAAAGAATTCAACAGCAAGATTCATGGCTCCAAACCCATAGAAAGAGGTTCGGCAGAGGTTTTTTTATGAAATTACTGTATGCCCGTTGCTCAAACCACGTGACTGTAATGCATTAGTGCCCCCTTGGTGGTACAGCAAAATGCAGGGGCAGAAATGAAAGGCAGTTTGGTCAATCAATCATGCCACTATAGTTATCCTAGGCTCATTGATTACCGGAACATGGAGATATGTCATTGCTATTGGGCTGTTGTTGTCCTAATTGTCATCACTCTTCACATCAACAACAATAAGAGTGGCTGGTATGTATTGCCAGGCAAGTTCTAAGAGGTTCTTATGCACTGTCTCCTTTAAGTCTGACAATACCCCTATGAGATAGGTATTATTAGATATCCATTTTACAGATGGGGAAGCTGAGGCTTAGTGAGATGAAGACACTTGCCCAGTGGTAAAGAGTGGGGAAGTGGCAGAGCATGGACTGGAACCCAGGGTCTTCGGACTCTTTCTGCTCTGTTGGTTTTCTAGTCAATCCAATCCATCCTCCGCACCCTCATTGTACAACTGAGGACAACAAGGATCTCAGCATACACAATAGTTCTGAGGTGGAAGATGCCTAACAGCCGTTAGAAATGCTCCACGGTTACACCTGAACATTGAAACTTCTGCTTTTCAGAAATGATCCTAAGCAGAGGATGCAGAGGGTCCTGATGCAGTGGTACACAGGTGGGGTTGATCAGAAGACGCCTGCTGCCGTTTGCACCACATGAAGGTACTGGCTGGAAAAGCATCCACTCCGGGGGGCCGAGGCCCATGGCAATACACCCTGGAGAAATTCCCACTGGAGAAATTCCAACCCGGGCCCACACGGGGGCAAAAGTGAGGACACTCACCACCACGCTGTCTGCCGAGACAGTGAGCCTAGGCCCTAAATACATGGGTGACTGCAATATGGGAAACACGCCAGGGAGCAGCGTGCAGCCGTCCTAGACGTATGCGTGGAAGCAAGCGTGCATCTTACAATCACAGCGCCGTGAAGACAAGGATAGACAGGGTGAAGTCCACAGCACAGTACCATTTAGGGAAATGAAAAGCACATGCACACAAAACATGTTCCAGGAACAAATGCAATAAAAGACATACATCATACAGATCAGACTGGCTGCCTGTGGGGTGTGTATGAGGAGATGGGGGAGGGGATGAGCGTGAAACACAAAGATCTAGGGGAATGAATGAATGGATGGATGGACGCACAGGGAGACGCTTGCAGACAATAATCTGAATGTGCCATAGCCAGGGAGCGTGAATACCTCAAGCCTCAGTACCTTAGATCCAAACCAAGAAAAGAAAGAAAGAAAGAAAGCAACACGACTCAAAACAAAATCACTCTGCTAGGCTTGTGAGTAGAGCGAAGTCATAGCAGAAGGGATCCAGCATTTTTTAAACACCTACTGTGTTTCAGGCACCGTGCTAGGGGCTTTCTGTGTGTCATTTTGTTCACTCTTCAACGGAATACCCGGAGGGGAGGAGCATTTGTTTCACGAGCAAGCAAAGTGGAGCAGAAGTTGGCGGCAACTCTGCACGGGGCTGGTGGCTGGAGGAGTGTGAGCTGCACCCAGGTTGTCCGAACCAAAAGCCGTTTTCTTTCAGATGTCCTGGAATAGACACTCCGCAAAGTCTTCTTCCTGGGAAGTGACTGGAAAGGCATTGTTAGATGATAGTAAGGGAAAAATTGTGACAATTCTATAGGATGGCCGCATTCTTTAAAAAACTGTGTGTCTTGTGATTTTGCATATAGAAAACAGGCTGGGAGGACTGGTGAGCAGGTGTCCCTGGGAGTCCCCTGGGAGCAGCGTTGAGTGTGCGCCCGGCCAGGGCTGACCCACGGGGCTCCACACGCAGTCTCGTGAATGCATCTCTGCACGGCCAAGTGCTTGCTTTTCTCTGCACCCTTGTGTACCATCTGCATTTTTTAGACAACCACAGATGACTTTCATAATCAAAAAGGAACAACAGAGCCTTTTCTGTTTGGAAGGAAAATGTTTGTTTAGTGCAAATGAACAGAGGGATTCTGAGGCCAGCCGTGTCTGAGATTCCAGTCTCCCGTGGCAACGACAGCGTGAGCATTCTCACGGTGGCCGGGAGGAAGTCTCTAGCGTCCACGGCAACATGGTTCATGGCAGAAGGCTCCAAAGGGAAAAGGCGATTTGGGGAAGGCGTGTTCGTGGTTGCCAGCAGAGCCCAAGGAGCCTGACTCCAGACTAGTGTGTGATCTTGTGACCTCACTGAGCCTCCGCTTCCACACCTGTAAAATGGGCACAGTACCAGCCACGGGGTTCAGGCCATGCCCAGCACAGAACGGGGGTCAGTATGTCACAGTATTGTCACTGTTGATGGGGGCTGGGAAGCACCTTAGCTGGTGGGAACAGCAAGGACACAAACACAGAGGACTGCACTCGGTATTTCGGGGCTTTCTTCTTTTAAGGAATCAGAGCTGGGCAGCCAGTTCCTTGCCCTTCTCCAGCCTTCCAGGGAGCTGTGCCAGCAGAGCCTTCAAATTCCTAGATAAATAAGGCAGGAAAGGGTCGTCTGGGCCAGTTTCGCCAGTGGAGTGTTCTGTGTGCTGGTGAAAAGTTGAGGAGTAACAGCACAGCCCAGGGCTCCCAGGCCGGGTACCCAAACCAGGCGACTAGAGAGCAGAGATGGGGCTCCAGACACAGACAGAGGAGGAAGGGCCCCAGGACATGGGGCCAGCTCCACTCAGACAAAAGTCCTTAGAATAAACAGACCCCCCCACACACACACACACACGGCTCAATGAGCTCCATTCAGAATTTCTTTTCCTGCATAAATCAAATCCGAAATGAAGCACTAGATTGCCCAAACACAATTCACCATCTCTTTTGCTCTTGCCTTTAAAATAAAACAAACATCTAGAACACACAGAGTGCTTACTATGTGACAGGTGCCGTGCTAAAGTCTTTATGGGAATGAGGTCATTGAATCCCTCCCAACAACAGGTGGCAATCAGGATTGGGATGGGGTTGCAAGGACAAGAAACAAAATAACAGCAGCTCAAGGAAGAAAAAAGTTTATTTCTCTCTAGCGTTAAACAAGTTCATAGAACATGTGGACATGTGTCAATGATGCCAGCTCCTTCTTTCTTGAGGCTCTGCCATCCTCAGCATATGGCCTTCGCCTCGTGGTCCAACAGAGCTTCTTGAGCTCCTGCACCACAGCTACATTCCCGCCAGCAGCAAGGAGGAAAAGAGGAAGAAAGGGGGTCCTTCCAGGCATTTGCATGTGACACTTCTGCTTACATCCCCTGGCCAGAATGCAGTCACATTACTACCTCCAGCAGCAAGGAGTACCAGGAAATGAAGTTTCTACTTCAGTTTACCATCACTTTGATTAAAAGTCGGGGAAGGAAATGACGGAATGGCCACTGGAAGGAAGAACAACTGTGGCATCAACCACAGTGCTGCTGTTATTAATATTAATAATGACCCTGCTTTCTACATGAAGAAACTGAGGCTCAGAGAGGGGAAGTGACTTGTCCACGGTCACTTGGATAGCACGTGGCAGAGCCAGGAGTTGAACCCATGTCTGTCTGACTCCGAGCCACTGGGTCCTTTGAAATCTATATGGAAAGAGACAGAGAAGTTCCACGAGCACGCAGGGACGCACCTTCAAAACCACAGGCTTCGGGGCTTAGAAATGACGTGCAGAGCCTCACGCTGGGGCCACTCTGACAACTGAACCCAGATGCCCAGGAAGCAGGAGTTGCCGTTGAGGTCATGACAGAGCCTCAATGACAGCAGCCTGAAGAGCGACGCTTCTGCAGGACACGGCTGTGAATCGCATTTAGAACGTTTCTTCCTCCCCAGGGTAAACGAGGCCGGGAGGACGTTTACACCAGCCTGAGGAGGACACCTGACCGTCCCTCTCTAGGCTGGTGGCGGGGGTGTTTGTGTTGGCTTTTGTCTTCCGCCCTCGCTCGTGTGAGGATGTGCAAATAATGACGGCTGTTTGCATTGCCTCAAAGAGCAAAGAGAAAATGGAACCCCCGACAAGGACTGGGAAGGAAGGTCACTTGCAAAGTGAAACTGGCCCTCTTCAATGTTGGCATCCTGGGCCCACGACACCGGGACAGCTTCCTGCATGTGCCCACGGGACTGAGCCCTTTGCCTCCCCTTGTCCCCCTAACCACTGGCGTGGATCGCGTCCAGGAGAGGAAATACAAACGGCAATACTCATAGCTAAGCCACTTCACATGTGAGTATCTGATAATGCCAGTAAATCCTCATAATGCCCCCACGACAGAGAGCTGGGCATTATTCCCATTTCACAGCAGAGAAAACAGAGGCCTAAAGCCACACGTGAAATGGCACAGTCACTTTGGAAGTCCGATTGCCGGTTTACAATAAAATGATACATATTCTTACCATGCGATCCAGCCATTCTACTCAGAGGCCTTCACCCAAGATAAATGAAAACATACATGTACAAAAAGACTTGTACAGCCAACAACCCTAATGTCCACAAACAAGAGAATGGATTTTAAAAAACGATGTATCCATACAATGAAATACGACTCAGCAGTAAAAAGAATGAAGCACTGATCTCTGCAACAGCATCGCCGAATCTTGGGGAAATCGTGCTCCGTGGAAGAAGCTAGACGCAGAAGGGCAAATACCGTAGGGTTGAACGTATCTGAAGTTCAAGAACAGGCCAAGTGACTTGATGGTGACAGAAATCGGAATTGTGCTCCCCTCCAGGGGAAAGGACACCAGATAGGATGGGGTCCCAGGGAAGCTTCTAGAGTGGTTTATATTATATAGCCAATCTGGTGATACTTCCAAGGGTGCTCATTTGGCAAAATCAATTGGGCTGTGGACTTAAGACTTGACTCAAACAGCACAAAGGCAAATCACATGACCGGAACATTTGTACCCTCCTGATATTCTGAAATACAAAAAAAAAAAAAAAAAAAGAATACAGGAAAAAAAAAGACTTGTGCAGCCACTGGCCACATGTGCCACTGAGGGCTGGAATGGCCCGGTCTGAATTGAGATGTTCTGTGAGTGCAAAATATACACCAGACTTCGAAGCCTTTGTTGGAGAGATCTCACCGATGCATTTGTCATATTGATTATTACATGTTGACATGATAATATTTGGACATACCAGGTCAAAGAAAAGTTATTATTCAAATTAATTTCACTGGTTTCTTTTTACTTGTTTTTTTCTTTTTTTTTGAGACAGGGTCTTGATCTGTTGCCCAGGCAAGTGGCATCATCATAGCTCACTGCAGCCTCCAACTCCTGGGCTCAAGTGATCCTCCTGCCTCAGTCTCCTGAGTAGCTGGGACTATAGGTGCCCATCACCATGCCCGGCTAATTTTTCTAATTTTGGTAGAGATGGAGTCTCACAATGTTGTTCAGCTTGGTCTCAAACCCCTGGTCTTGAGCAATCCTCTCACCTCGGCCTCCCAAAGTGCTGGGATTCCAGGCATGAGCCACTGTGCCTGGCCAACTTTTTTTTTTTTTAATGTGGCTACAAGAAAATTAAAAATTGCATATGAGGCATGCATCAGATTTCTGCTGGGAGGTCCCCGTCCTAACCCCTGTGTTGCTTTTCTCTTACTGTGGGGTGAATCATTCATTGTGTTGGCCTCCCAGCCTGACTGTGCGGGTCCCTCCAATGTTACTGCACTTGAACTTCAGTTTATGTGCTGATGCACGAACTCCCTTGTCCCTCACACTTTAGTGTGTGTTCGTGTGTGTGGGTTCACATTCGTGTGTCCTTTTCAAAGGCATTTCCTGCAGGGCTTCCTTGTCACCATTTTTAACATCATGACAGGCTGGGGGTGGAAAAAGGCAGAGGGGCCCCTGCAAACCCAGGATCACAGCCCTGTACCCCCTTTCCTGCTGGCTGTACCATCTGGTGGCCCCTGAGCCCTGCAGTTCCAGGTCGTAGCCCCTGGCAAGGTTACCGAAGCTGAGCTCTGCTGTCCTCCCTCTCCTAGGCAAAATAAAAACATTCTAATTAAAGCTGGGAAGGCCCTGGGAACAATAGCGCAGGCACTGGGACTGCCGGATGCAATTCAATTTGGAGCGTGAAGCGCAGGGCTGTCGGCTCTCGCTGCTACCGAGCCGTTTGGAGGGAAAAAATGATCCAAAAATGGATCTCACAAATGCAGTCCAGCCCATGTGGGGGCAGAGGTGGGTGCTTGAATGGAAGGACAGAAGAGTCCCATTTCATCTGGAGCTAGGGAGCTGGGGGGCAGATCAGATGAGGTCATGGGGTTTGGGGGCCCAGATATACCTGGCGTCTTCAAACCTCAGTTTCCATACCTGGGAAGAGGGCCTCATTTTGGTACCCCACACCTCCTAGCTCCTGAAGACTGAACGAGGCAATGCAGGTGAAGTGCTTGGCTGAGGGCCCAGCACGGGGTAGGTGTCCCTTTCTTCTTCACTTTCGCTCCCCTCCACCCCGCACGGTGACACTGAACGTCACCAACTCTCATGTTCTCAGCAGATGCCTGGAATTGTGGACCGACCCCTGGTTTGTGGGCGGGCATCCTTGCAAGGCCAGGAGGAGAGTGGTAGGGAGAGAGAGGCCAAGGTAAAGGTTACTATACTGACCTGTGGTCATATCTAAAAATAATCATGGCAGCTAGGTGGATAGAGCATTATTATGCTAACAGCTGCTACTGAAATCAATCTTAAGGTTGGGAATAGAAGGTTAAGATCTAAAGGCCTGGATGCCAAATCTCCTAGAGGTTTTAGAGAAGAGTTGGAATTGGTTCTGTATTAGACAAAAAGGGCAACTGACGTGTTCTTCCAGGGGGGAGAGTGGGGGAGGGAGATTAGACAGAGGGAGAGGATGAGAAAAACGAGCAAGGTGACAAGAGGCTGGAGCTGGTGAGGTAAAGGGGTTGGATCACCCCCTCCCCATCACTGACCCCAAAGGGTGTTGATCAGGGGACATGTGAGAAACCGCGGCACCTGCTGTTCCATTCTGAAATTGTTCTCCTTAAAGCAGTGTTAACCCCTCCTTTGTCTTCCACCCCCAGCCCTGCAATCTGCAGAAAATTCTCCCATCCTTGAACATGAGTCACATAATTGGAGGTCTTTCTATTTTTTTTTTAATGGGATACAAACAGAAAGCTGAGCTTCACGTCTGGAGGGATAGGGGGGCTACAAAGTGTGGCAGTACGAGCCCTGGAAATGGGAATCCTTCTAAGAGTTGGCAGAAATCTTGAGCAGGGCTCTGGGACTCTCAGGCCACCGCTGAGCTAGCGTTATGTGACAACTTCTGCCCACTCCACTCCCCGCCCCCCAAAATTGTTCTCCAAACAGACATTCCAGAGACTGGGGTCCTTCCTCCTGGTTGGCGGCCAGCTCTTTATAATTTTAGATTCTTTCAATGAAAAGAAAAAGAACCCCACAAAGTCAGTCTAACTGAAAAGCAAGAAAGCAAGGGGAGAATGTATTGCAAAGTTATTGGGAAGCTCACAGAATTGAACCATGAACTAAGCAACGGGGCTCAGAGAACCAGTAAGGGTGGTGGCAGGGCCTCAGCAGCAGGAAGGTGGCTGTCCACAAGAACAAATAAATTAACTACTTTTTGTCCCTGTGTATATGTACTCAAAATTCAGAATCCCACGGAAGAGATTCTGATTGGCCTAGTCTGGGTCACAGTTACCCCAGCAGGGAGAGGGATGGAGGTCTGCTTTTGGCAGCCCCAATGGCATGACACAGAGGGGTGGAGGGACAGTTCCCAACAAAAAAGGCAATATTGGGCCAGGGGCACGGGCTCACACCTGTAAACCAAGTGCTTTAGTGGGAGGATCGTTTGAGGCCAGAAGATAGAGACCAGCCTGGGCAAGACACCATCTCTACAACAAATAAAATTAGAAAAATAGTGAGGCATGGTGGTGCATGCCTGTTGTCCCAGCTACAGGGGAGGCCGAGGCAGGAGGATCTCTTGAGTCCAGGAGTTTGAGGTTGCCGTGAGCTACGGTGACACCACTGCACTCCAGCTTGGGTGATGGGCCAAGACCCACCCATTTCTTAAAAATAAATAGATAGGTAAATGTCATATTGTATATTGTTCCCAGAATAAGGAGAGAGAGGACACTGGGCACGCATGCAAACACGCACCTGCACACACACCCGTTACATTTCATCCCTTGACAGCCCGTCACCCACTCTTTTTCCCATGCACACATATTCAAAACCCAACCCACATCGCATAACACAGTTATGCCACATACACCCACAGACATGTGCACCCTTCCTCAATGAGAAAAGGGCAAAAAATGCAGCCCATTATCTGGAAATAGGACATTTAGGAATTAGAGCAACGATTTCAGAGAGCTATGAAAATGTCAGGTAGGGGATGAGCAGGAGGAGGTTGGGGGTTGGCTCTCAGATTAAAATAGGCACCCCCCCACCCCTCCAGCAAATAGACTCCAGCTCCACAGGAGGTGGTCTCCACTCAGGTCATTTACATGGGCCATTTGTTCCTTGGTATTATGTTGGTGCAAAAAGAATTGTGGTCTTGGATTGTGAATTTTAAATCATTATAACTAGGCTCAAACACATCTTTATTAATCAAAATAGGAACCATTACAATCAACACATTTTTGCCAACAAGAAATGTTTGTTTGTTCCTGTAGCATAAAAAATCCATGCTTTGGGAATCTATGAAGTCTTGGAAAGCATTTTTTGCATGCTGAGGGTTGTGGGAGAGTTTTCCCTGCAAAGTTGTGGAGGCGCTTGAAGAAGCTGTAGTCGGTTGGGGAGAGGGCAGGTGAATAAGGCGGAGATGAGGCAAAACATTGCAGCCCAATTTGTTTAACTTTTGAAGTGTTGGTTGTGAGATGTACAATCGGGTGTTGTCATGGAGAACTGGGCCCTTTTCTGGTGACCCGTGCCAGCTGCAGGTGTGGCAGTTTTTGGTGCAGCTCATCGATTCGCTGAGCACACTTCTCAGATGTGATGGTTTCTCCGGATTCAGAAAGCTGCAGTGGATCAGACCGGCTGCAGACCAACCGAGCAGTGGCCGTGACCTTTTCTGGTGCAAGTGTGGCTTTGGGAAGTGCTTTGGAGCTTCCCCTCGGTCCAACGACTGAGTTGATCATCCACAGTTGTCTTATACAATCCACTTTTGGTCACACGTCACAATCCGATCGAGAAATGGTTCATTGTTGTTGCATACAGAAAGAGAGATGACACTTCAAGACGACTATTCTTTTGATGTTCAGTCAGCTCATAAGGCACCCACTCATTGAGCTTTTTCACCTTTCTAATTTGCTTCAGATGCCGAACGGCCATAGAACGGTCGGCCTGGAGTTCTTGGGCAGCCTCCTGTGTAGTCGTAGGAGGATCAGCTTTGACGGTTGTTCTCGATCGGTTGCTGTCGACTTCCCGTGGCTGGCCGCTGCGCTCCTCATCTTCAAGGTTCTTGTCTCCTTTGCAAAACTGCTTGAGCCGCTGCTGCTGTGTCTTTGTTGGCGGTTGCTGGGCCGAACGCCTCGTTGGTGTTGTGAGTTGCCTCCGATGCTTTACGAGCCATTTTGAACTCAAATAAGAAAATCGCTTGAATTTGCTTTTTGTTTAACATCACTTCCATAGTCTAAAATAAATATAAAATGAATAGCAAGTAATAATTCATTGGCAAAAAAAAACATAAAGCAAGAAATACACATTAAAACGATGTATAACATAACCACATTTATTTAAGAACGTATTCCAATAACAAATGGCAAATTTCAACAATGCCAAAACTACAGTTACTTTTGCGCCAACCTAATGTTTGGCTGTCTGGGTGGCTACACGAGAGAGGAAGTGATGTTGCCTAGTTTTGTCCAACCCTTGGATGACACTACCACGTAGCACTTGGATCTCAACTGGCTGAATGAAGAATTCTACCTGAGCACGCAAACACCTACTTGTCCATGTGCCCTGACATGCTTGGGACCCTAAAATTAAGCAAGTGAATAAGGACAATATAGGATAGCAGGGCAGAATAGAGGATTTGGAGTGAGGTAGAACTGGAGTCAAATCCAGGCTGTTTACTTCTTACTAGTTACACAGCTTTGGTAAGGGCTTCACCATTTGGAACCTCAGTTTCCTCATCTGTGAAATGGGATAATGTCTGCTTTCTAGGGTAGTTGTGAGAAGTAAATGAGCTCATGCATGTAATGCGCACAGAACAGTACCTGGCACATGGGACAGTGGCAATACACGTTAACTGTGGTTATCTCTTTCTGACAGGTGAGGAAACTGAGACGCAGGGAAGAAGTGATTTAGCCAGGATAGCACAGCAGTTCCTCAAAATTCATGAAACAAAACAACCAGACCAGCGTCATGCAACTGAAATATAATGAAGAGTCACATAATTTTAGATTTTCTTGTAGCCACATTAAAAAATGAAAGCAGGTGAAATTAATTTGAATAATGAATTTTATTTACACCGATCTATCCTAAATATTATTTTAGCATTTGATCATTATATAAAATGACTTGATACTTTACAATCATTCTTCCTAGCTGCCACATTTAAAAAGAATAAACTGGTAACATTAATTTTATTAATATATTTCATTTAACCTGATATATCTCAAATGTTACTTCAGCATTCGATCAACATGAAAAAGTGTGAATGAATCATTTTATATTCTTCTTATAATATGAAGTCTTCGAAATCTGGTGCGGACTTGCACACTCACAGCGCGTGGTATCTTGGACCTGCTGCGTTTCAGCTGCTCAGCGGACACACATGGCTGCTGTAGTGGACGTGGCAGTGGGGGACAATCTGCGTCTCGTGTGATCTCCCCGGTAGCCCCCTTTTGCAGAGGAGGGAATGGTCCCTGCAAGGGTGAGTGACTAGCCCAGCATCACGCAGCTGGAGAGATCAGAGCCAGGTTTGGGGCTGCCTGACCTTTTGCAACATCGCTCTGCTGGGACCCAGGTCCTTCCGTCTATGCGGAAGCCCTCACGCCCATCTCTGAGTTGTCTACCCCCTAAACCATTGATTACCACCGTGATTTATGGTCCTCCTGCCAGGCAGACCTGGAGACATAATTAATTTGTTTCTGCCGGTGGAGGCCTGCCTGGACACCCTCACCTCCCCACACTCCCTCTGCTTCTAGCTCGGACGATCGATTCCCAGCTCATCACTGGTGCCAAGGAGTAACCTACAGCTGCGGTTAGATCCGCTTAATCAGGCACTTGCTCAGAGCAGCCCAGCTGACAATTTTATTGGGTTGGGAGCATCATATTTCCCTGTCTGTTTCCAGCCCGGATTTTTTTTTTTTTTTGAGACAGAGTCTCGCTTTGTTGCCCAGACTAGAGTGAGTACCGTGTCGTCAGCTTAGCTCACAGCAACCTCAAACTCCTGGGCTCAAGCAATCCTCCTGCCTCAGCCTCCCGAGTAGCTGGGACTACAGGCATGCGCCACCATGCCCAGCTAATTTTTTTTTTCTATATATATTAGTCGGCCAATTAATTTCTTTCTATTTATAGTAGAGATGGGGTCTCGCTCTTGCTCAGGCTGTTTTCGAACTCCTGACCTTGAACAATCCGCCCGCCTCAGCCTCCCAGAGTGCTAGGATTACAGGTGTGAGCCACCCCGCCCGGCCCAGCCCAGATTCTTGTTCCTGGTTCGGCTGGGCTGGTTGTGGGATCTGATGCTTTACGTATTGTCATGCTCCTTCCCGGTAAGAGGAAATCTACTGATTGGAGTATAACTGATTATCTGACCCACAAGGGGCCACCTGTTAGCCAACCAGCATTTATTGAGCTCCATCTGTGTGCTCAGCCCTCAGTGGGACAGTATTGCTGATAATAATACCAGTAACTAAAACAAAAATAATAATAGCTAACACTCATTGAACCCTTATTATGTTCTAGGTACTGTTCTATCACCGTGCACATATACTAACAAATTGCAGGATAGGTGCTATTATTATTCCCATTTTACAGGAGAGGAAACTGAGGCTTAGAAAGGTGAAAGGACTTTCCCAAGGTCACAGAGCTGCGGAGAGACAAATTGGGGATCCAATCCCAAGCAGTCTGGCAGCCCTCAAAGGCTCACTGCCTTGTTGAAGAGGCAAGATACATACTCAATAAAAATGTGATGATTTATACACAAGAGAAAGCAGCAAGGTCTACTATTTCTGGACTCACAATAATAATACTGTAGCAAACACTTACTGAAAAACCCAGGAATATGGCACCAGGCCACATTCTAAAAACTTTGTATACTATAGCTCCCTAAATCTTCACAAAACCCTAGAAGTAGGTGCTATTACCATCGTACTTTACCAATGAGGAAATTGAAGCTTAGCAAATGTAAAATGACTAGGTCAAGGTCACCACAATTTAACCCCAGCAAACACATGAATAATCCTGTAGTAATGTTTAACTGTATATCTGGTTTATTATTGATTCCGTGCCCCAAATGCCCCAGGTGAGGGTGACACCTCAAGAGAGATACCTGAATTGCAAGAAATTGACATTGAACTGGGCATTTCTAACTGACCTGGCTTCAGTAGTTCAGAACATTTTGTTTGCTTTAGAGGATAAGATCCATGCCTTTCATGGGACTCACAGAAACATTAATATTTCTGCTTTAAAGGGGTGTTTTGAGGAAGAACAGGGGTCCCCTCTCGACGAAAGGCATCACATAAAGTGGTGAGGAGGATGTGGGACCTGGAGCCATAACTGGGTCAAATCCTGGCTCTGTCTCCAAATAGCAACATGAACTTGGGTGAGCTGGCTGCTGTCCCTAAACCAGATTCCCTCATCTCCAAGATGGGGATCAGAATGGTACCTAGTTCAAGATGTTCCATTTTTAGTAAAGCTCCCATGGAATTGTGGAAGACAAGAATAAGAGGAGAATCGACGTGCTCAGACGGCATTAGGAGGCTGAGAAAGAACTAGACTCTTCATGCATCCCACTCCCAGGCTGATTTGGCGGGGAGGGGCGGGGGGGATGATTCAAGGTCCCCAGGGAGGCTGGGATGTCCGAGAGCAGCAGGCACTGCCACAGTCCTGCCTTTGGGGAGCGTGGATGGCAAGCCCTGGGGGTTCTTAGTGCCCAGCACCTGATAGGGCTGATGTGTGAGCCTGAACTCCATCCTCTGAGACTCCTGTATCGCAGCTTGGTGTGGGAGCAGAAGCATCACCCGGGTGCCCAGGTGGGTCCTGGAAACGGAGTTTCCTAAATCCCAGGATGGTGTGATAGCAGTAGGCCAGGCTGGGGGCCTGAAAGGACAGTCTGGTTAGAAATGCAGACTCATTCAGCAATGACTTCAACGGCTAGATGCACAAAGGGTGGGCAGGTGAAGGGTGTTGCCGCTGTTGCCAGAGCCAGCACACTGGAAAGGAAGCACCCGATGTGCATCTCAGGGCCATGCTTGGTACCTGGTATGCTCCCTGGGGAACTCCAATGGGCCCCAGCTAGATTTCTGCTCTGAGGCAGAACGGGATGTGCAGCCGACACCAACCATGCAGTTTGCCCACGTGCCTTGACTCTGTGTGGCCAGCACCTGCATTGCCGGGCGGAGGGCTGCCGAGGCTTCTAGAACCCCACTGGCTTGTCCACCTGGAGAGCCAAGAGTGCCTGGGTGCTCACGTGTCCACGACAGCCCTCAGCTAATGTCTGATGGGTTCAGGGGAGAGAGGTACAAATGTTCCAGCTTCCATGCCTTCCGGTCTGGAAGCCTCTGGGTGTGGCCGTCCCTGGCCCCAGCTCCCTGCAGGCTGGAGCAATTGTCCCTCCACGAGACCTTGCTTGACTTCTTCCCTTGCAGTCTCACTTGCCTATTTCTTGGTCAGATTTTCCTGGGGCCAGTTGACTACACGTCACTTTTACATGAATCCTCACCCCAGGGTATTTCTGAGGGATCAAACACAAAACAGGTGCTCACAATAAAATGGAGTTTAGTTAGAGAAAGAAAAACGAAGTTCTATCTCCATGCCTGCCTGAGTTTATGGAGTGAGATTTACAAAGACTACTCTTATTAATGAATATCATAATAAAGCTACTTCTTCTTAGCACTTATACACTTCCACGAATGACCTCATTAAACCTACGAGTCAGAAACCACTGTTATCTCTACTTCACAGATTTCAGGAGGTTTAATAATTCTTGGTCCAAGGGCTACAAGGGAAGTCTTCCACAAAGCCCCTGCCCTCGAGAACATTCGGGCCAGGAATAAACCCAGGCTGTAAGCTTGGGTCTGGCCACGGCCCCACACTCTGAGCCGAGGGAATTCAGAGACACGGCCATGAACCAGGGTTCCCTGAGGACCTCCTGCTGAGGCAGTTCTGGGCCAGGAGACATGAGAGGAGTCGACCTCCCAGGCAGCCCTTAGGGCCCAGACTCAGAGCATAAAGGCTCTGAGTTCAAATCCCAGCTTCGGCACCTACCTGGTATACGGCCTTGGGCAGGTCTTGTCACCTCTCTGAGCCTCAGTTTTCTCACCTGCAAAGTGGGCTTATTAATGATTAAAAATGCAGGTCCCCTATATAGTGATTCAGGGACCTAGATGTAGGTTGCTGACATGAGCAATCTTTAAAAATTCCCTACTAAGGTGTGCTGATGAGCACAACTTACTCTGAAATGTATCCAAAAAAAAAAAAAAAAAAGAAAGAAAGAAAAATGGGCCAATCAGTAGAAATATGATAAAGCAAGAAAAAATAAAATGCACATGGTAGAATCTGGTGGTGGATAAAATTCTTTCCACTTTGCTATGGGTTTGAAAGTTTCCATAATAAAATGTCGGGGTGGGGAGAACCTCCCGACAAGTGATTCTTGCCTGATACAAATTGTTGTCCCTCTCGGCTTCTTTGATGAATCGCTCTGATGCCCAAAGCAAGAGAGAGGTGGGACAGAGGGAGGCAAGAGGCCAGAAGAACTTATCTTTCCAGGATTCCCTACCTTGGACATTTCAGTCTTCTCTTTGCTTTTCCCCTTTTGTTTAGGAACTGTTGGGGACAGAAAGCATGTCCCCAACAAGGTTCTCAGCTGGGAAGGCTGGCACAGGCTACAGGTACCCCGGGGGAGAGACAGAGACAGATGTCCTCGGGTGCAAGATACATCTCACAGCCGCCAGATGTGACTCCACCGTGGGGCACATGATATTTCCCAGGGCTTTGGAAATCACTCCCATTCATCACCCTGTACGCTTCTGATTCGTCTTGCAGGCAAGACAAGTCGTTCTACGCGGAAGCAAGAAAGATTCCTTTTATAGCCCTCTGAATCAGTGGGCTGTTTATTCTCTCTCTCCAAACGCTTCTGTCAGCTCCGCTGGGTCTGTCCCTCCAGCAGACAAGGCCACAAGCTGCAAACCTCACTGGTAATTCACCCAGGCGCAGAGAGATGGCCACGCCATAGTCGAAATAACAGAGGCCATGGTTAACAAGGTCCCTTTTGCTCAGAGATACCCAGGAAACAGCAAGAGGACACTGGGGCCCAGTCAAGGGCTAAAGAGAAGAAAAAACCAGCATCTGTTCTGAAGTTTATTTATTCTTTTAACTTGACTTCTTTGTAGAGTTCAGTGCCCAATGCACCCAAAGACAGTCACTATCTTTAGCATAAAGCCCTGCCTGTTGTAAATATTCAATAAATGTTCGAATGAATGAATGAGTGGACAATACACATTTGCCTTCATGGATTAACAACATACTACAAGGCATCATTTACTGAGTACACTGTATACTAAGTTATGGCAGACTGTTCATAAAAATGGCTCTAATGATTCCCCTCCGTGCGTCTACATTCCTTTGCAATGTGACTTTGTATCCCTGCCCATTAAGAGATAGAGTCTCTTTTTCCACCCCTGAATCTTGATTGGCTTTGTGACTTGTTTTAGTCAACATGATATGACAGAAGTGATTGGGCGCTAGTTCCAATCCGAGACCTTGACAGGCCTGTGCATGTTCCCTCATTGTCTTGGAACCCCAGCCCACTGGAGGATGAGAAATTCAGCAGAGTAGAGACGAGATGGTCCAGCCGGGCCACCCTAGATCGGCCAGCCCCCAGCCAACCCAGCAACGGATGGAAGGAAGCATCACACGTGAGCCAAGAGCACACATGAGCCGAGACTAGAATCACTCGTGAACCCAGCCCAAATTGCCAGCCCTCAGCCTTGTTGCTCTGAGACACTAAATGTTAGGATTATTTTTTTTTAACAGCAAAAGCTGACGGATACACAAAGACTGTGTTACATACATAATACCACTCAACCCTTGCAAACAGTCCTCTGAAGTAAGTGTGATGATACAATGATCTTTCAAAATCTGTTCTTTCTTCATTCCACAATAAGAGAGTTTTAGTGAGGACATCACTGCCTCGCCGCTCCCTTTGCAGTCACGTGTGGTAATGTCAGTGCTGTCTTACCAAGAGTTGAAAGAGTGGAAACGATGTTGCAAATTCTACCTCAACTGCTTAAGAGAAAATCTCTAGCTTTGAAATTCTTCTATTTTCCCTTTCCTGCTGACTAGATGGTGGGAGAACTAGAATGACAATATGTTGGGAACAGCAGAACCCATTAGCCCAAGTCCTGAATGTTCCTTGGAGGGGACATTCGCTCGACTATTGCATGGCCAAGAAATAAACTCCTAACTGGTTGAAGCCACTATGCCATGGAGCCTGTTTGTTATAGCAGCTAGTATTGTCCTAATG